>PNEQ01084261.1:6292-80007 GCA_003012365.1 Medauroidea extradentata | reverse complement strand
GCTATGTTTATATTTTCAGACAAATCGTTATCTTTCCGCACGTAACGGTTAACGACGGGAAATGTCTATCCTCTTTGGACAGTCACTTGATTTTTGCACGTGTAAGATAAATTGTGCAGTCGGAAGGAACATTATAGTCTGATAAAAATATTTTAATCTTAATATATAAAATGAAGTGTCCTGACACACTCACTCATCAACCCACAGCCCTAACCGCTTGACCTAGAACCATGAAATTTTGAGAGAAGCTTCCCGAAGCCCCGTGGGCACCACTTAAAAAGAAAGGATTTTTCGAAATTCGATAATTAAGGGTATGAAAAGAGGTGAAATGTGTTTTAAAAGAATCCTTGATATCTTATTAACCGGGAATGCTATCATAAAATTTTTAACTTCATTATATTGTCCAAAGAAACGCATATTCGCGAATTTTTCGATTTTGCGAAATTCGAATATTAAGGGGGTGAAAAGCCGTAAAACGTGTTTTTCATTAATCCGTGATTTCTCCTCAACCATTTCATATAGTGAGGTGATTTTTTTTAAATTATGCTTAAGTAAATATTTGAAAAGAATTTTTATAATTTTTTTGAAATTCGTCCTTGAAAGCTTTTAAAAAAATAAAACGTGTTTTTTAATTAATCCCACTTATCTCCTAAACCGGTGGAAATATTTAAATGGTTTTCGCTTTAAATAAATCTTATGTAAATATAAAAAAAAATAATTCCAGGATTTTTTGAAATTCATACTTGAAAACTGTTAAAAAAATATAACGCGATTTCAAATAATCATCTGTACCGCTTATACCCGTTGAGATATCGAGATGATTTTTTGATAAGAATGAAGCTTATGTAACTATCTACAAATCTAATTCTGGTTTTCATGAAATTTGAAAATTAAGTTGGTGAAAGCAGTAAAATGTTACAGTCTCCCGAAAAAAGAGAATGATCACGGAGAAATAATTCAACAGTCGTTTCTTTTTGCCAACCTACTCATAAATAAAACCTCTTTGGACTGTAGCCACTACATAAGAAAGAATTATCACGGCATTCCTTCAACATTCACTCAGGTATTGTATAATGTTTGTGGTGTGGAAGGGGTGGGGTTACGGGTTCGTATCCCGTGCAAGACTTTTCGATGGGAATCACTATGACAACATACGAGCATATTGCGCGCGCTCTTTACACTGAGCTAAGACAGTTAATTATAGTTCACTGTTATTGAGTACGCTAGCTGTTAAATGCCTTCATCACATATTTTATCCAGAGTTACTGTTTACATTACATAATTTCACGCGAGCAACGCCGCAGCCGGCCGGCTAGTATTAAATAAAAAACAAATACGTCGGACACAGTAGATTTCATTTTAGTATTGTCTCATTTGAATAGGAACATACATGGCACTACATTCGGCAATTCGCTGCGAACCGTACGAGTGTGGTAACTATTGTTAATGTTGACTTATATGCAGTCATTGCTAGTGATTTTTTCAAAGGTTTTATGGTATTGAAGTGGATATATATATATATATATATATATATATATATATATATATATATATATATATATATAAACACATACATACACACCAGGTCCACTTACGCTAACGCTAACTCTCAATTTAAACTATATTTTACTTTTGACCATAAACTACTATTATTATTATTATTATTATTATTATTATTATTATTATTATTATTTTACACCCTTGCGGGTGAAGCTTTCACAAACTTCGAATGTCATATTTATTTATATCGAATCAACAATGTAAAATGCACGTTTTGATTTTCACATTTAACAATGACGATAGTTCCATACAACTTTTCATCCCCCCTTTTAACCCCTTACAACGCTTTTTTCGTGTTAATAAGTAGCCTATGTCCTTCCTCAGGCTCTAGACTATCTGCATACCAAATTTCATTTAAATCGGTTCAGTAGTTTTGGCGTGAAAGCGAGCCAGACAGACAGACAGAGTTACTTTCGCATTTATAATATTAGTTAGGATTAGGATGAAATAGTGTTAGTTTTGTAGATGTTACTTAGAAGTACATTTTCCTCTTACAAAAAAAAATAAGTTGGTCAGTTTTCCCATAACGGCACTTCAAAGTCAAAATATTTCCGCTTGAACTACATGTCACGGGTTACTGCTTGGGATGTTTAAAAATACATTACAAAAATCATACATTTTGAGTTTTTGGCCTCTTTTATCGTTTTTTAAATTAAAGAAATAATTTCTAATTGATTTTAAAACATGTTATGGAATAGCACGTTACATGTGTGATTTTTTTCATTTATTTATGTTTATTGGTTTTTGCGGTTTATAAGAACTAAAACGTACAAAATTTGACTTTGAAGTGCCATTATGGGAAAACTGACCGAGTTATTATTTTTTTTTTTGTAAGAGGAAAATGTATTTCTAAGTAACATCTACAAAACTAATATATATAATCTGTGTGTGGACACATGTCTCAAAATGCATCGTTTCTGTGGTTCATAACGTAGGCTATAGGTAGAGACATCGGAGAATGCTTACACGGTAGAGAGGCCAATCTCTGTAAAGACTAACACACGTAACTGACAACACATAAAAGTTCTTGGCCAATTGAATCCCAGATTATGCTCTCTTATGTATAGGAAAAAGAAATTTAGTCTACTACCAAATAATAACGAGAATTTTGTACGTTACTACCTATAGCTGTGGAATGTCCTTACGGCAGTCCTGTACATTCTACAACACAACGCAATGTCACTAATCCATATTACAGTAGGAATAACTATGGAAATTGTAAGAAACGTGTGAAATGATATCGTCGGCACACCAGGCTATTGCGAACTGTAGCTATAGTGCAGAAACAGTGCTTTTTCGGACCTATGCCCATGTAATATTTCTCGTCCCTCTGCTGACATCGAGGTCTTCAGTGCTGGTAAGGGGTGGCATGAGGTGAGTATGGAGCGACGTCGGAACGAAAGGGCCTACGGCATCGTCCGGCACGATTCTCACATGCGAAAATCCGGGGACCGACCCCACCACAGGAATCGAACCTGGATCGCCTTGGTGTGAAGCGAATGGTCTGACCGTTCGGCCACCGCTGCCCCAGTAATACCTAGAGACAGGAAAAATTTGCGGGTAAACTAACCTGCAGGCTAGCCGGCAAGAATATTTGTAAACTGAAGTAGACAGTGGATGTTCATTAGCTGCTTGTTGTTAAAGTAACATATGTCTGCATTAGTTACATTTTTATTATTGGCTCAGAGACTTCCGGGAGGTGTCAAATAAGTCAAAGGCCAATTGCGAAAGTTACACAAACTTACAATTGTTAGAATTCTTGTGCCCAAATGAAAACGCAAAATTTTTCAGGTCGCTAGTAATACCACGTGATTGAGCCTGCATTTAATTGATTCTTTATTATTGGCTTAGTGTTGTCTAAGTGTTTTAAGATAAGTCAAAAGCCAATTTTTAAAGTGACACGAATATACAGTTATTTGGGTTCTAGCTTATGCCGAAAATAAAACGCGAATTTTTCAGGTCCCTTCTGTTGAGGCAGTCAAAGAATTTTTATTCGTAGCCTACAAACGTATATCACTGGGATTAGATATTCCTGTTTTAAATTGAACGTTTTATGTTCGAGTTCTGAGCTTCCGTAAAGAACTGGACTAATTTTGCTAGCATAAAATAAAGCTAAAATACTATACAATCAATGAACCTAGTAACAGTTTCTGATGTATTTTAATGTGTTAGTACAACACCTACTTCAGGGTTCATGTGCTAAGATTAGCAACTAGTAAACCACTAGTATAACTTTCAGTCCTATGTTTTCATTGGTTCCCTGAAACACAGGACTAATGATGTAGCATTGTGTTTATGCTGATGCCTTCTAACAAATATCATCTTGGGTTAAATAGTGTAGCCATACTATTAATATAATGCCTCAAAGCCGTTTCCATTTTTAGTTTAATTTTTCTAACAGTAAAAAAAATAGTATTAGAAGGTTAACTGCCTATATCACATATCATGTTTTGACAGTGAACTATGAAAATTAAGCCATGTTTATATGGCCTAAGAATAGCATAAAAATAGGATTATAACTGTCCAAGGCAAGCTTATGTTATTTTACTTTAAATACTATAGGATTTATCAACAAAGTTCGCGATCTCTAGACTTCAGAATTACCTTTTGTTCCAAAACTTAGCGCTGAAACTTAGTTAGTACTAGCTCTGTTGTAAGCCTGGTTGTAGTACATAAGTTTTCTTTCTTTATTTGTTTTATCTCTATTTTACTTCATTCAGACTGATTAAATGGGAATTTCACACATTGGATATTAAGACTGTGCTTGGAACATTACGAATATCACATTTCGTCCTCACTATACGAGTAAGATAATCAATGTCTATTGTAAAGTATTTCGTCCCTGATACCCTTTATTACAATTTGATCACAACACACTCAAATTATAATTTAAAATAAAATATTTAAAGTAGATTAAATAATTCAAGCAGACCTGATGGGTTCATTTATCAGCAGTAGTATTCTTGAACTGGAACTGCTTTCCGGAATGACATTTCTTATAGTTGACCAGAAAGTACGTCAAGATAAAAGTTTACTCAATGTCTATGACATCCTCTTTAACCGAGGGATGATTTTTTATTTTGATAAACGTAGTGCAAACTGAGAATATGGCAGACACTGCCCGTAGATGTCAGTGACACGAAACCTCAAAATCACACAGTAATTTTTTTTTGTGCTTTTACAAAAATGGTTTTTTGTAACACTACGAAAATATTTTGTAAAATTTACAGAAATCTTGCACATTTACAAATTTCTTTGTATATTTAGAAGTATTTCTGTAAATCTACAAACAAATGTTGTATATTTACAGCTAATGTCTGGTTCATTTTACAATAATTGCTTGTAGTGTTACGAAAATATTTTTTGGAAACTAGTTTCCAAAAATTTTTTTTTGTGAAAGTACGAAATGTTTTGTAAAATGTGAAAGGTCTCCTAGGTTTATTTTGTTTCAATTTAAAAAATCTGCTCATTAGCATTATTTTACTAGTACCCAAAGTTGTTTACGATATTTGTAACCACTTTTAAAAGGTTTCTGACGTCTTACTTTTATTATCTGACTGATAATGTTCTGATATTACGTTGCAAGAATTTACTTGTAAATGTACAATTGTTTTTACTGTACACTGTAAAAAAAATCTTATTTTTTCAATAAAAAGCTTATAAACAACTGTTAAAACATTTATTACTCTAGGCACTACAACTAGAATGTAAACAGATCATCAAAGTGGTCTAAATTTTCCAAATACCTGTGGGGACTAGTGGAATATCTACTTTTAAGCAGAGTGTTTTATATGAAACAAAATAACATTTGACGGCTTGTCACGTTTATAAAATATTTTGTACTTTTACAAACAAAATTCTTGGAAACTGGTTGCCAAAATAATTTTTTTGTGGCTCTTCAGACAATCGTTGTAAAATGTACAAGAATTTATTTGTAAAGTTACAGTAACTATTTGTAAGTATACGAAATTGTTTGTGAATGTACATACATATTAGTATATTTACAAACATTTCCTGCACTGTTTACATAAAAAATTTTTTTATATTTACAAGCACTTCCCGTAAAGTTTACAATATTTGTGTAAACTTACAAATATTATTTTTTGGGAATTCGTTTCCAAAGATTTTTTTAAGTACAATATTATTTTTACTGTGCATGAAATATTCCAAAGAATATAACGATCTGAGAAAGGGCCAGAAATAATTTAGACTATACAGAATGGTTAACGAACAGTTATCCCTTACTCATTTTGGACCGAAAAATGTGATTGGGGGTCCTATTTTCAGTATTTTTAGAGTATCTGGAAACATTTGAAACACGGAGAATAAACGCAGAAGTAGAATTGTGATGTTTTGTCGTACCATATTTTGTACGCGAACATCAACCGTCGCAGATCAATCACATGAGTGAAGTGTTTTGGGGAATGTGCGGATTATATAGTCACCCTGGTGTGTTAAATATTCTCGGTCGGTAAACTAGACGTAGCAGAATGACAGATAATTTTCATTTAACCAGGGATCCACATTTATATGATACTTTTTCTCCAAATCATGTAAAGTATCAGCCATGTGCGTGACAGAAGAGATAGAGATGATAAACCATCATCTTTAAGCATTGTAAATTTCCTTACTTCTTCCAAAGTACAAGGTGTAAAACGCTATAGAGCTTTCAACAGGCAGGTCGATGTTTTAAATCTATAATTTATGCGAAGATAACAATTCATCACCAACTTTTCTACCCGCCCATAGAGTCAGATTATTGAAGCCCTTTAAAGTAACACATGAATCGTTTGATAACGTAAGAATTTCTTGGCAAATCTAAGGGCTTTGTACAATAGTGCGATAAAAATGCCTAGCCAGTCAGAGGCGAGATCGCGACAACGACGTGTATACGGCTGCAATAGAACATGCTCACATGTTGTAACACAGCAGCGATTGTCGCTTGCGAAAAGGGAGACGAATGTTGTAACTAAATTAGTGCGACTAGGAGAAAGAAGAAGAATATTATTGTTAACAAACAACAGAACAGGACGTGAAAGTAAAACAATTTCAGTAAGATGTCGAGTTTATATTCATCACAACTTCCACGAAACCGTTAACAGCGCGCCAATTTAGGCCTTCATTTGTCTCGTTTAACTTCCATTTCTGGTGAAAGAGGCCACTGTAACGCCCCGCCACTGTTGCAGTGTTATAGAATCATAGAGTTAATATATAGTAGAGGGAGCATGACGTCACAAATGTGTGTCCAACATGGTCTCGAGAGTTTGGTGTTGTTTATTTATATTTTCTCGTCGTAAAAATGCAGTCGTGTTGTTTGAAACTCATGGCGTACCTTCCAGAATATATATTTAGTCAAGTGGTGTCACCAAGATCTCGGCTCAAAACCTTATAGTAAGTATGTAGCTAATATTTACTTTTTACTAAAAACAGCTGGGTCAAGGAAAACAGTAAAGTGGCAGCCATTGTTTACATTTGTAGTTCTGAAATTTATACGCAATTACACTATGCGATAATATGGTAGTATGCTCTGCTTAGTTCATAAATTCATAAGGTACCAAATTAACCCAACATAGTTGATTACTAAGCAATTATTATCTTGGTTCTCAATGTTGTTTCAAATTTCCCGCTCATATTTCACTAAAGTCACGTGACACATATTGAACACACAATATCGTACGCAGCTGTATAGAGGATACCCCCTCTACCCTATATTTACTCTAAATATAGAATCAAGCGGCGACATTTCGCATGTGGCGATCGCAAATCTCAGATCGCAGTCCGCAACCTCGCGTTATTATAAAGCTCTTATGAGACAATATTTCACGATTATAACATCCCGTAGCTTCAACTAACAATATTCCGTACGACACGAATGCCAAACGTAAGCCTGCAGTTTTTAGTTTCCTTTCAGCAGAAATATCGAACGTAAGAGTAACGTTTCAAACGAACGCTTGCGAGTACTTTGAATACCAATTATCCAGAGGAAAGTGATTGAGTGAGAGATTTTGGTCAGCGCTTAAGACGGCTGTACACCGGATGTTATATTCCGCGTTTGATGCGCGAAGATAGTGAAGCGATAAGGTTCAGTTTTTCACACTCAACTGTATCAGCACCGCTTCTACTCGCAGCGCGCCAAACTGGCCTGCAGTGATTTACTGCTACTCTTTTTGCTATGGGACGTAAGAGGACGTGGTACATAATTCAACGCTAAAAGCATTAATCTATAACTGTAGGTTTCTAGTAGCCAATTTACGAAAATTAAACATTTTACATTAGCAATCCTAGGCAATAGTTTTAGCCAATGTTTAAAAAAAAAATGGTTTCCAGTGTTCTGAACTTCTGAGGCACAATATCTGACGCCGGAAGCTCGTGCATTTAACTGCGGCGCAAGAGATCACGCGTAACGAATTAGTAATTTTGGATAAATATATACTCATAAAGTTGGCAAATACCATTATCTAGGATTGTCACTGAGTATTTTATCCATATCGGCTTCGACAAAAGCGTAGAAATTAATTGATGTTTTCAGCATTTATTTATCTACCACACACTCCTAAAGCGGCGACCCTACAAATTTATATGTACAAAGTTTGAAGTATGGTCCAACGCATGCTTCCAACATTGTGTTTTACGAATCCGGGGGTTAAAACTGTCGAAAAAAAAAGCCGTTTTTAGCCTTTTTGAGTGGCCCTGAAACGTATTTATAATAAGCATGTTGCATTTTTAAAATGATAGAAGACTAGATTTAACCGTGTATTATTTTCGCAGATAAACATATTTTGAATAAGTTTAGTTGTTTCGCGAATAAAAAATAGGCGCTGCACGCTTCATGCGTCAGGTGCATAAGCCTCTTAAGAGTACTGTGTACTGGTTTGAAATTTCCGTGTTTGAGGCGCGGGAACAGTGGAGTGATAAGGGCCAGAACACCACTCTAGACGATGGACACATGGTCTCTATCCACAGCGCGCTAAACTGGCGTGCAATGTTTTCATAGAACTTTTTCCTATGGGACTTTAAGCGGTGACCCTGTAATTTTATTTTGGCATAGTATGAAGTAAATACGAATGCACGCACCTCATTTTGCAATTTACGGATTCAGGTCGTATTTTCAGAGTTACAGCAGTAAAAAAAAAAAACGTTCTTAGTCATTTCCAGAGGCCCAAAAATCATGTTACTAACCAGCATACTGAATTTTCAAAAAGAGGCATACATAGTTTCAAGTGGATGTTCTTTTCATAGATAACAACAATAAGAACAAGTTCGGGGGTTTTGCATAACAAAGTATTAGCGTGACACGCTACAGAGAATTATCAGAATTTTCGACATGAATATTTTTCCCTCGCTCATTACAGAAAATTAATGTTCGACAATCCGTAGATGACACTTTTGTACACCTTCTTACTTTATTATATAGTCACAGACTTTCTTATTTTTGGAGCATTAATGGCAGATTGGAAAAATGTTCTTTCTACCTGTCATCGCTGCCCCAAAATTAAGACAGTCTGTGACTATGAAGTAATGTAATAAGTTGTACAAAAGTATCATTTCCGGATTTTCGAAACTTGATTTTCGATAACAAGCTATGGGAAATGTTATGTCGAAAATTGTGAAAATTCACTGCTTTGGTGCTCCATCCCCTATAGGCCCAACATTGAGGGATAACATGAGGTGAGTATGGAGCAGAGCATGAATGTAGGGTCAGTGAGAAAAGGGAGATTCCCGAAAAAAAAAAACCGTCCGACAAACTGCATCGTCTGGCACGATTCTAACATGCGAAAAACCGGTGTTCGGACCCGGATCGCCTTGCTGGGAGGCGAATGGTCTGATAATCCGGCCACCACGGCCCCTTCCAGAGAAAACGAAAATTTGAGATGTAAGGAGTATTTTGTGTTAAGGAAACGAGTGAGTAATTCATGGGCGGTAACGAACCCAAGGGATAGACTCATAAACATGTTACATCACTCGAACCATACGTTTACGCTTTAGGGATGGCAAATATTCTTGTAACCGCGACTTGTCACTGTTAATTCACTGTCACGAGAGGTCGCCCCAAACAGTTCCGACAAGTCACATAGCGCAGCATATCTTCGAGGTCGCAGTGCCTATTGTCGACTCGCTGGCTCTTGCAAATATTATAATTGTACACTCCAGAACTTCTCTTGTTTTACACGCAGTAAATACGGCATATCTACCACTTGGCACGGTACTATTGCTTCGCAAAAATGTGGCGATATTATTTTTACTTTTGGCAATAGTTACTGATCATGTATTTATATTTATGTCACATTGTTCGCTTTACCTAACTTGTTATTGATAAATATAATTAATAATGTCGATATTGTCAGCCATCTTTAAATCTATTTCGCAATTTTCTTAGTCACTGGTTTATTCAGAAAGTTTATCAAGTAAGTCTGTACACATTTATTTATTTATATATATATATATATATATATATATATATATATATATATATTGAGTGAAGTGGTTTACGAAGAAAGTATTTTACGTACGTGATGTAAATAGCATATAGCAAGCAATAAAAAAGTCACGGTAATTTGTCACTTCGCTTTTTGTCACCGTAACTTGTCACAGTTACAGTAATGTTGTCACTCCCCCCAATCCTTCCATCTTTAGTGTGTACGACATTGAGCATTTGCCGCTAAATAAATGAGTACTCCGTAGAATAAAGGCGGTCACACAATTGAAAACTTTAGTATTTGGCTTAACGATAACTTTCAATAAATGGTTTCTTGGGGTCGTTCTCAACGGCGTCGCCAAAGCTAAGCAGCATTGACTTTACATTTCCGATAAACTGAGAACCTGAAGAGAATGTCAAGATGGCCGTTTGCAGAGAACCAGCTGATTATCTATGTTATAATAAAAAATTATTTCTGAGTATCGTTTTATTCTCCAGTACTAGGATTTCATGAAAAATGTAATAGGTATGTCTTGAATGTATTCGCAATACCTTGTAAATAACATTTGAGATGTATGAACTGCATGTTTCGTCAATACATGGCGTTGTGTCTGCAAAAACATTATCATTAATGGAAGATATTTAAATAAACGGGCTTAATTTTGGAACATCTACGTGATATGCTGTTAAATATATAATAGTTTATATCACAATATTTCCGTTTCAAGGAACAAATTCTCGATCGTTTTTAAACTATCGTTACTTTAACTTTGCTTTTGTATTGTGTACTGACAAAACACTTAAAGTAACGGAAACGTCCAAGTCAAATGCTAAAGTAATGAATAGCTTATAGGTCATAAACTGTATGTATTTGTGTCCGCAGGAGAACTGAACAATTCGCGAGTGTTTCAGGTACATGATGAAATCCTCGCTTTCAAAGCGGTCCATGATGATCGTTGGCGCCCATCTTATCCCCCTCCCCTCCCCGTCTTCACGTCACGTCCTCTCCCAAACCGGCCGTCGCCGAGCGAGCAGTCTGCATTCGTTAAGAAACTCGTCTTGCCACCTACAGACGAACCAAGAACCTGTTCGGGGCCTCGTAAACAGCAAGCGAGGCCCTCGTGTGTGAAAACAAAGGCATAAATCACTCGCTATATATGTCGCAGTTACGCCCCTCCCTCCTCAACGCCGAAATTCCACACCGCACTATCCACAACTTTCATCATAGTCTTCTACCTTTGAATATACAATTCAAAGCTTCTACTAGCCTCAGCAGCCTGCTGCCTAGTGTAGTGATAGGCTAGTGTAGTGATAGGCTCAGAAGTAGGTGGGGGAGGGGTTTTTGTCAGAACAAAGTTGTGTCAAACCATCTCCCCCTCCCCCACCCGCCCATAAACCCCTGACAAAGTCACATAGCAATGAAATCAGCCGGCGATTTCTTAGAACTAAAATAAATACTTATCAGAAATGCTTAAACTGATTTATTGACTTAGTTTGTCATTATTTTCTAAAGTGATGATTGTACAAAGCTCCCTTTTATGTTACAAGTCGAACGCCCCAAAATACGAGCATGAACCCCCTCCAAAGTTAAAGTCTAGATGCACCCCTGTTCTGCTGTTTTTTTTTTATACTCATCCAAACGATATCCAAAACTTGACTTCTCCTTATATTTTTGCTTCCTCGACAGAGAAACTGTTTAAAGATTTTTCTAAACATACTATAATTACAGTATCGTATTTAGTTCGAAATTCACTGAAATGCAACACCGCAGAAGGCTACGACCTCGTAAAATAGCCGCTAGTTTGTAGTAAATATTAAAAAGTACATCACTACCTCTGTTGATACCAGATATTAGCAACTTATATGGTTAGTACAGTAAGCAATTGTTCTACTCGGCAGCCCTCGGTAATCGAAGTATTAAGCGGTCGAAATATTTGGTTCTGAATATTTCAGACGTGATGTTTCGACAAAGGAAACCAATCAAATTCTTAACCTACCAAAACACGTCCTGGCCTTCGAAATTAAATTTAATACAGTTTAGTTTTGCGTTGAAACACAGTTCACGTATGTCGAAAGGCTGGATTTTTGAAGGCGCTACGTTCAGTTCGATACTGCATTTCACAAATGTTAAGATACAAAATAATTATTAGAGAACGCAGAAGAAATATTGACCACCTTTACGAATTGTTATCGAACAATTGAAAAGTAACATTCCTTAATATATGGTTTCAAGTGTGTCAGTCCAGGACATTGTTGCGGGTAATATGTTCTCTGTTTCTTTGTTTCGTGTAACTTAAGTAAAATTCGACGGTTATTTAAGGGTAATTAATGTATGTACTGCAGTGCAAGACAACATTTTACAGTACGAATGTTACAAAATATTGACAGTTATTGCCGATAAGTAGATATCGCGAGACACCATTTTTCTTCAATTCCTTACGTTCACATCGGCAGCTCTTCCTCGTGGTTATTGGCAGCGTGTCTTTGTTCAGGCACGCCTCTCATTTGACTGCACCAATCAGAATAAGGCAGGCTACAGTGACAGCACACGTCAGTGACTTGCCAGTAGAACTCCAAGGCAAGTGAACCAATCACTGGCCATGAAGCAGAGCTATTGATCTGCACATGAAGCATTGAAATAAAATGGTGCAAAAATCTTTTCTCCTCAAAATCGTGGCTCTACCGATAAGAAGCTGTCAAATATTACTCAAGGTATACTAAACAGAGTATATCTGACCGCACATGCGAGGCCGCCACACCTATCCCCACCGACGTTCATTTAACCCAGTGGTTCCCGAACTGGGGGGCCGCGGGCTGTTACGAGAGGGGTCGCGACAGGCTTCCAAAGTAAGTTTAAAAAAAAAAAATAGAAAAATATTCAATAATACCGAAAAATAAAAAAATTACGATCCAAACAAATGACTGGAGTTAAAATGTAAATTACTAATTACCGAGACAACAAATATGTGCGTAAATAATATTTCTTGAAATTGAGGAGGTCGCCGCTAAAAACCTTACACAAAAAGAGGTCGTGGTTTAAAGTTGTATTCAAAATGAGGTCCCAAGGCCAAAAAATTTGGGAAACACTGATTTAACCTTTTTTTTTTGGGGGGGGGATGGGGAGAAGGAAAATGTTAACTGACAGGACTGTGGGAATCCACAGATATAACTGGTTGGAGAAGCTGTTTTTTTCCTACAGTCACTTTGAGGGTCTCCGAAATGATTTTTCTAATTGACGTGATGCTTTAAAACTTCCTTTCCGCCATTGTTTGTTGTGTATTTTATATTCGTACGTTGACACTATCGGCAATCGTGGAATAGTTTAATTAAAAATAACGTATTTACGAGCACACAGCAGCGCGCATGGTAGGTTGGCTTGAGTGCTGTAGGGAGTCTGGATGCTAGTTCAGTGACTTGCGCCTAGAGGCTAGGATGAGGCGTGATGTCTGTGCAGTCTCGTCCTTACTGTTCTGCACTTCTGAGTCCTGTGCCTGTAGTCATGGAGCAGGGCATCTTGACAACTCGCGGCCAGGAAGTAAGGCTCGCAGTTTCTCCTGGGACCCAGGGGAGTCACAGCGGGAGTCTACGTGACGCCGAGGTAAGGTACAACCTTGAACCGGTTGCGCTTCTCGAGGCCAGCCCTGTTTGCTGGACACTCCCAAGGTTCTGCCAGCGTCCTCCAAGCGGCAATATTTCTGGGTCAGCGAGGTAGCTGCCAGCTGGACGACGACGAACTGAAGAACTTTCCACGTGCCCAACAGTTCTTCGGCGTCGACGCTCGTGCGGCGAGGGAGTCCACACCAGACCAAGATTGTTGAAATAAAAAACGGGAGAAGAGATTTTGGTTGGAGCAGCGCCGGAATTACCGGGCGGGGAAAACGGGAGATCCCCGAGAAAACCCTCCGACCAGCGGTATCGTTTGGCACGATTGCCACATGCGAAAATCCTGGGGATCGACCACGTTGGAAATCGAGCCCAGATCGTCTTCGACGGAGGCTAGTCCTCTAGGTACTGCGCCAACCACAGCCTCAAATAAGAAAACGAAAATGTTAAAATATTTTACAGGAAGTAACTACCAATGGTCAGGCAGATATCAACGAAGAATTCTGTGGAGAAAGAAAAACTGTTACAGGAGGTGTGGAAAGGGGATGGTTGGAAAGGTTTACATGTTGGTCACTTGTCATTACCCAGCAGCTCAAGTAGGGTTTCCCAACGTACAATAAGTTAGGAGATCCTGTATTTGTTGCCGGCTGTTAGACATAACCAGGGGATCCAGCTTACTCGTAGTCACTTAGTTCATAAACCCACCTAAACCCAGCAAGTTACTCTACATAACTGCCTGTAGAGATTTTCCAACCCGACGGGCGACGTAACAAGAAACAAGAAAAACAAGAAGGGGTAGGCGGTTATCGTGGCACAGATGGTGTTAATTGGGTGAAACGGGCGTGCTGGGCGGGGCGACAGAGCGTGGCTGTGTCGCAGGACACGAGGGAGCGCGTGAGAGCGACTGTGCGTGCATAGTGCGTGCAGACGACCCCGCTGAGCCGTTGCCTCACAGCACAGCCGCTGTGCGTAGCGAGACGCGAGGATGCTGACACAAGCGTCCCGTTCTCTCTCTCTCTCTCTCTCTCTCTCTCTCTATCTCTCTCTAGTCTGTACAGTACAAAGCTGGGTTAACAATAAGTAACATAACTGTAAGCATACAAGAATTAACCTCTATGCATTCTCGTCTACCGATTCACAGTACCAAAAAAACTGGTCGTATGCATCGAGATGCTGACACAGGAAATTGTAATATTTCATTTCTTGTGCATACGAATAGGACAGCAAACAATGACATCAAATGATATTGTTAGTGTCTTCCATATTGGTTTGTCCTCCAAAAATACTCAAGAACAAAACGAAGGTAGAATAAGATATGTTAATATGAATAACTATGATACTATATTGTAAATAATATTTTACGTTTTCAGTTTATAGGAACTTTGTTTCTGTATTTCCTATTATCTCCTAATACGATTCCACTTCAAATATGTTTCAGTGGCATTCGGCTGACTTTTATACAGCAAGGAGTATTTCAGATGCGTCGACAAATTCCATTGTCCAAACATAACAGTAAGAATCATCCAATTGTGAACTAATTTTGCACAAGGCGTATGGTAGTGCACAGTTTCTTCTGTTATGTTATATGTTCTGTGCTTATGTTATTTAAGTGTGAACCAACTTTCAGGTTTGCCTAATTTTGACAGTTCTCTTCTGAGGAAAATGTCTGACACTTCCATGTTTTGACCTGTAAACGATCCTACTTCCTGAAGAAGAAAAAAAAACAGGTTCTCTGTAATCTTGTTTAAGATGCTCTCCTCAGAAGAGAACTGTCAAAATCAAGCAAACTTATGCTGCACAGACTATACCAAGTAACATGATTGCGTAATACAAAGATGCAGTATTGTGTTCAAAACAACTTCAGAGAGTATGTTGACGACCATCTTATCAAGAATAACAACATTAACTAGGGACAGAAAAAATTCGTGGTTGGCTAGCCTCCAAGAATATCTGTGTACTAAATCAGGCAAAATACTATTAACTAGGCTGCGCACTGATACAGTGACACAACATCACTTAAGTTACTTCTTTATCATTGGCTGAGCGACCTTCAGAATGTGTCAAAAATAAGTCAAGGAGTAATTGATTACGTTGCAAGAAGCTTTTTTTTAGTCAAAAGAAAACGCAAAATTTTCACGTTCCTAGTAATAACTAGAGCCCGTGATTATAGGTGAAAAGAATTCCTAAAAGTGCAGAAGCAATAAGGGCGACACAGCATGGGCATCATGCCTCACTCTAGCCTCTAGGCGCTAGTCACTAACTAGCGTCCAGTCTTCTCGTCAACAACTCGCCTCTATGAGACTTTCAGTGGTGACCCTATCATTGTATGACGTAATATTAACAATAAAGGTGTGTTATACACGCCTATGCCTTCTAAAAGATCCTGCGTCAAAATTTGCGTAATTAAAAAAGTCCGCAAAACCCATATTTTCTTCTTTTTCAGCCGCTATAAATATGCTTTAATGATGAACGACGAACCTGAAATGCGTATACATTTGTGAAACGTTCTTCAAATGTTGTTCCTAAGCAGATATCACCTATATGTTCGTTGAGCAGTTTTCAAATAATATAGTAACGGCCGAAGCTCTTCATAACTGTTGGTGTTCTAAGCAGGTGGCCTTCTTTAAAATTGCTCAGTTTTCCTTGGACAGCTATATATACAGGCCGCCGTCCGACTAAGGTCGTGTCTTCTGCAGGTCAAGAACTCATGCCTCGTCGCCACTGATAATATAATATAGTCTCTACCTTCTCTTCCCCCCCCCCACCACTGCCCTATTCACGTGTATCTCGACAATCTTCATTAGCACATCCCTCCCCCGACAAACACTCGACAGTATCGAAGGCTGATTAGTGATTAATACTGTGCGATGCCTCTCATTGTTGTCACCAGGCGAGATTAGTTTTATACGTCATCAAACAACACGTCGACAATTTATTTTACTGTGTTGAAAGTTGAGCTGCGAGGTAAGGTAAGTGGGATTTACGTCTCGTCGACAGCGAGATCGTTACAGACGGTGACATACAACTTGGTATAATGACAGGAGCTGGGAGAGGAGACTTTGTTAAGAGGGCGTGGTAGACTAGGTTTCTTGAAGCCAATCTGCGAAAATTAAACAATAGCAATCCTAGACAATAGTTTTAGCCAACGTTTTAAACAAAATTGTTTCCAGTGTTACGAACTTCTGAGACACAATCTCTGACGCCTAACGAATTAATAATATTTGATAAATATCTACTCATAAAGTTGGCAAATACCATTATCTAGGATTGTCCTTGAGTATTGTGTCCATATTGGCTTCGAAAAAAGCGTAGAAATCAATTGACGCTATCAGCGTTTATTTATCTACCACGCACTCATAAAGAACCATACCAGCATTCGTCTGGAATAATTTCGGGAAACCATGGACAACTCAGCAGAGATGATCGCTGCTAAAACAAATATGAGTTTGTGGAGAGGGTGTTGCCTGTGACTATAACTACGAGACTACGCCTTTATGTTTCTGAACTGGCGTGAAGTCTTCTTGCCGAAAGCGCGCCTGCATGAGACATTCAGTGGTGGCCTTGTCATTTGATGACGTAATATTAACGATAAAGTTGTATTGTATATGCACATACATTTTCAAAGATTCTTCTCGAAGATTTTCATGCCAAAAAGTACCACGAAGTAACCATGTTCACTATTTTCCGCAGCTAGAAAATATGCTTCAGCGAGCAGTGAGGAACCTGAACTAGGTATACACGTGAAACGTTCTTTAAATGCTATTCCTGAGCAGATATCCTTCCTGTTCGTTGAGCAGTTTTTGAATATTTAAGAAAACTACCGAAGCTCTGCACACCGTTCGGTGGCCTGGGCAGGCGGACACCTCAAGAATGACAGCGTGTCAACATGAATGTGATCTTTGGTATAATTATTGTTTCAGTTGTGCATTAGGCTCAGGTAGGGCGCAGAACATTACTTCGTTGGTGAGTCTGCGTCAAGTCTGTTGTAAAACAATTCACTTTCATATGAATGTGAGTATTAGAGTTTTGTGATGCAGCTGTGCGAATAGGCAGTTTATAGCCATGTTGCGTAGGTGTCGCGGAAATAGCGCATGTTTTGAAAATGCTTGCAAGATTTTCCCTAAAATAATTATTTTTTCCGTGTACTGTGGACACATGCAACAGCTTCGAAAGTAAATGTGGATTTCTGACCTTCTACTACAAAAGAATGCACCACACACATACATACACACACATACTAGTGATCGGGTTGCACTAAATATCTACAGTCAAGAAGAATTTAAGTCTATACATTCACGTACCCCGCACACTTTCAAATCTCGATCCTACTTCAAAAATTAATTGTTAACTACTATTATAATATTATTTATTAATTAGCAGGGAAAATGTGACACATAATTGGCAAAAAGCCACAAAAATAATTGATATTGATCTGATCGTTACCAAATTTCACAGAATCACCCGGTGGGCTAATGTGAAGATGCCTGAAAATTTCATAAAAATTGCTCCAACAATTTTGGAGTCCGTAGGAATCATACGTACACACATCGATATATGTATATATATATATATATATATATATATATATATATATATATATATATATATATATATATATATATATATATATATACATATATATATATATATATATATACATATATATACATATATATATAAAGCCGGAATTATATCACAATAAATGCATGTAAGATGACAGTACTCTATGAACTTTTTGCAGTGTGACAGCTAAACTAATAGGAGCGACATGCTGGCTGGAATACTGACATGCTGTACAGATTCTAGACACGTAGTAGGAGCTTCTGTCAGTAGTTCAGGGAGCGAAGATGTGGACTCGAGCACAGTTGCGTCATCTGCCGCGAGGTCGTACAATGCGCAGAGAGGTCACGTCCTCACACAGCCAACCACGTAACGAGCCAATTGCTTGTCCCCGGGAGTGGATTATGTAGTGGAAGGGGTGGTGGTGGATGATAGGGGTAAGGGAGACTTATTTTTAGCGTCACATGGTTAGCTCGAGTTGCAGCCTTGAATCGCTGACAGAATCACGTGCAATTAAATTGTCCTTTGGTATCCATCATCCCCATGTTGGTCTTTCGACGTCCGCAGGACGAGGAATACATTCAGCTAGCTGACTGTCGTCGTTGCGAGTAAGTCCCGCCTCTCGTTTCGGTACAATATTTAGCGTTTTCGTGGCCAGGTGGAGTCCAAGGGAAAGAAGGTTTGTGCAAATGACTTACGTTTCTTTCGCCAGTACAATATTACCTTATCGGTAACACGAAATCGAATTAAAATTCCAAGAATTGTTCTCTTATAATTAAAGGTATCTACAGGATACCCGCAATGTCCTGTTACTTTCCTTTTTTTTTTTTATAATGCAATTGTAAGGTGTTGGTAGATTAATGGTATTTATGATACGTCACGTCGAGTAATTGGAATATTTTCCTCCTCGTGATGTATGGCTGCATTGTACAGTCAACGTCTATTTGGATCATATTTTTTGACGGGACAATGAACTAGACAGCTTATTTGGACATGCTACGGACCTGTTTTGTGCCATAACTAGAAGAAATTGGTATTCTGAATGACGTGTTACGGGAATACCTTTCTGATGTGTTTCGGGATCGTAGAATCGGGCGAGGTTCAGAAGTGCTGGCTGCTCCACTTGAATGGCCGCATGGAAGCCCAGATCTTTCAACATGTGATAATTCTCTCTGGGGTTTCATGAAGGAGTGTGTTGCACGTCAGCTCTACTAAATTATCGATGAACTTAAGCAATGAGACTTGCTTTTTATCGTATCACCCTACAAATGCTTCGGAAGATGTCCCACAGAACATGGTGCGAAATTATTATTTGTTATGAGAATGATGCAGCCCAAACAAATCCACCGGATGTTTAAGGTTGAATTTCGAAACCAGATACCAAATTCCTCTACTCCGCAATACGTAACTATTTGAATGTAATACTACTGCGGGCTAACAATACATCGTGGATAGCTTCTTCCTAGTCGTTCGAAAAATCGTCGTCTATCGGATAGGGTTTTGGTGTTTTCAAGACTTAAGAATGAATGTTGTTATCGACACATCTAAATGATGTCTAATCACTAACGCACACGGTATGGATATACTGCATTTCATACGTATTGCAGATATAACGTAAAACATCTTAAAAGCAAATAAGTATATTTCAGATATCCATAGCACTTGGCTGCTCGCAGACACCGTCACATCAAATGATTGGGCCTGCATTTAGTTGCTTCGTTTTATTGACTCAGCGCTCTCCAAGAGGTGTTAATTAAGTGGAGGCGTGTGAAATTCTCGATATTTTCTGCCAGTAAACTACAATCCAAATGACTGTAGGCTTGTTCAACGTCTCTCGTTTTCAGACAATGTTGTGATCTGCCACTGAGAACACGTCTGGTCAACAGTCAAAGTTCCGCGGTGTACTGACAATCTCCTGTGTAGCAGTCACATAAATTGCACCGCATAGATGCTCGTGGTGAAATTATTGTGCTACTGATTTTGGTGAAAGGAATTTGCACCAATTTGTTTCAACACATTATGTGTACGTCTGCAGCTCTGCATCGTAGTTATTGGTAGAATGTATCTGTGCAGCGGGCGTAGTTCATTTGGCAGTTGCCACACAGAACAAGTTTACTGCGACGCCGCAAACGTCTGTGATTAGCGAACAAATCCCCAAGACGCCGAGAGCTAAAAAAAAACATCCAATCATAGTCCACCAGCAGAGCTGCAGTTATGTGTGTAAGGTATCGTATCGAAACAGAGTGTTGTAAAAATATTTTCGCAGAAATCGATTGACTTCAAAAAATTCACGGGAAGTAAACATTAGTACTCCCAGACCGGAATTAGACTAATGTCCGCCCGAATACTGATCCATCGCGGATGACGTTTCACCGTGTCACCTCCCTCAAAATGAAAACAGGCTAGGTGCCGTTAAGTGGCACTGAAAATGTATTACTTACAAAGTAAACTCGGAAACTTACAATACATGCACCCTGTTTGGACATAAGAAAGTCAGTCCAGGACATATGTAAGAACCAACGGAAATTTACTACGGTTTTCGCTCGTACCACCATAAGGCGTATTTTCTATCTCGTTGGATCTCAGTATGGGAGTAGAAGTCTTCGGAGATCGAGCTCTGGAAGCACCTCGGTTGCAAGAGAGAGAGAGAGAGAGAGAGAGAGAGAGAGAAAGAGAGAAAGTGAGAGAGACAGCCAATAAGTCTGTTGAAAAGATGGCTGGCCGCATAAGATCGACTGTAGGAACGCAATAACGTTACTGCTCGCCGTACCACTAAAAATTTAGGTCTCGTAATTAGAAGAATAATTTGTGTTGGAAATATCAGGTGACTGTGTATATTTCAAAACCCCGTTAAGCTTTGTTTCATCGTCACGACTGTGTCATATTCTTCCCCGGAGAGCGCCCTGGCAGACGGCTGGGCGGTTCACATGGGAGGATATAATTTTGTATAAAAACATATTCTTTACTACGTATGCACAGTGATATATAATTAGAACCACTGAAATTTGGTCACAATAATTATTCACAAAATTGTTTCAATGCTTTTATGCGCACATCTGTCCCTATGGGGAATAGTTAACTATTTGCTAGGTTCCAACACTGAATGTTTTGTATCGACATTGGCTATGGTTTATTTGAAGCATTGTTTCTCTCTACTACAGGTTCAGTTAGAACTGTACAGCTTGAACACACAGCGTGTGCGATTTGTCCCAAAACTGTTCACACGTGTCACGGTTAATACACTACAGTTTATTGGAGACTATGCTAAACATTTTAGCGATTTTCCAGTGTCTCTACCTATCGCGGGATCACTGAGCTGTAGGCTAGCCTGCAAGAATATTTGTGAACTGAAGCAGAAAGCAGATGCTCATTATCTGCTTGCTAAGTGAAATAGGTTTGTACTAGGTACATTTACATTATTGGTTCAGAGATTTCCAGGAGGTGTCAAATACGTCAAAGGCCAATTGCGAAAGTGATACAGACTTACAGTTGTTGGAATTCTTGCTTGTGCACAAATTAAAACGCGAATTTTTCAGGTCTCTACTTATTCTTGATTGGCACAATCAAATGAGAGACGTCTCTGCACATAGACAAGCTGCCAATAACCACGAAGCAGAGCTGCCTATGAAAGCGTAAGGCATCGAATCAAGTTGTTGCAAAATTCTTTTCACCAAAAGTTACTGGCTTTATACATAAGCTCCCAAGAGCCATTTTTACTCGGTAGCGAACCATTAAAAATATTTCAAATTTCCAGTATGTTGACTTTGTACTTCAAGTGCCTTTTTACACCTACAGTCCCATAAGTCAACTATCTTCCATTTATTCGCATTATTGAGTTACATTACTATACTCTGATTTCAATTTCAGTACATTTTGATGGTTTTGAAGAAAATTCTTTTTTAAATGTTGTACGTACTTTGTTCTGTGTAGATTGACATTTTTGTTGTAAAATAAACCTACGCTGTCCATTCCACAGTATGTGTAGAAAATGTTGTCTTGTATTTCGTCTGAAGTTATTAAAATGTTAAGAATAAGTGCCCATAGAACTGTAAAAATTCACTACAGTCACACGAAACAGAGTGTATTATTGGCTATTGCCAGTTCACGTTCCAGAAAGCTCTGAAATTTTACTTGGCTGTAATAAAAATAAGACCTTATTCTACGTATGTATGACAGAAGACTACAAAGAAAGTCGAAAACTGAAGCTTAGATAAGGGTCGAGTTCTTTCTCTCTCTTTCTCTTTATATATATATATATATATATATATATATATATATATATATATATATATATAGAGAGAGAGAGAGAGAGAGAGAGGTGTGTGTGTGTGTGTGTTAAGAAGTTTCTGAAGGGACTGAAAAATTTCAACTTCTTAACTGGGAAAACTTCTTAAAAGGGTCACATTACAATTGTACACGTAGACATTGACAAATAATTCTAAATTATTAAGGGGGATAACTTCTTCAGTGGGAACTTCTTAAGAGGGATTCACTATATATATATATATATATATATATATGACTGCATATAATGTGTGAGTAGCAAGTCATTGAAAAGAATCCTTGTAATCCAAGCATTTAAAGGTAATTTATCACGACACGTCGTCGAAAAATGACATGTAACAACACGGAAGATAAGGTCTATTTCCCCAGTGATCTTACACGTGTGTTATATATATATATATATATATATATATATATATATATATATATATATGTATATACACTCACTCTGGTCGAAGCGCTCATATATGAGGGAGGCGGGGAGGGGGTTACCCTGGTCATCTAGTGACAAGAGGTTCCCCTCCCTTTTTCCCAGAAGATTAAAGCCTTGCCGCGGAACCAGAACAGAGCGCCTGGTGTAACGCCCCGGCTTTCAAGTGAAAAGAGGTTCTTTGCCCCGAAGCCGACACGTGCTTGTGAATTTTTTTTTACACTTTGCCTTCGGTTGTGGCAGTGCGGTGTGAGTGCGGCCGGACTGTTGTTGGTCGAGCCAAGCACAAAAGGTCCCCAGTTCGTTGCCTCTTCGGCCCTGACCCGAATGTGGACGGCAAGCACTCGCTACTCGGCAGGTTTACCCGCGAGTGGGAAGGGGGGAGTGTGACTGGCGTAGGCAGCGAGGTTTTTCGCACTGCACGCACGCTCACGCACACACACACGCACACACAAAGAGGCCTTGGGACGCTAGAGTGGCTCTGGGATTCTCGCAGCTGGTCGGGCCACTGCTCCGTCGACCCACTTGCTGAATGTATGCTTTTTTTTTTGCGCTCGTGACGTAACCCTTACTAACCGAAACTCCACCGAAGGATAAGAAAAATTGAAGCGAAAAAAAAAACAGTCGGGTAAAGCCGAGGTATCATTACATGTGCGATTACAGCTGAGGTCGAAGTAACTGTAAGTGCAGTCATTAGAGCTCATTTAAGGTAATGCCCACAGCACGAGTGCGCCGTACTGAGTTCTCGAGCAGGATTTGTTTGAACTAGCCAAGTGCTTGCTTGCATTGCTGCGGATAATTATAATTATTTAAAAAGCCTGGTGGAGGGGTAGGGGATAGAGTACTGCTCTGACGATTAATTCACTTTTAGTGCAACTTCCTCTATTCCAGACCCTCGTAGCTGGGATAGGGAGAACGAATCCTTAAGGGCGTCCAAGAGGGAAAAATCTTAATTTTATATTTGTATGAAATAGTGTTAGTTTTTGTAGATGCTACTTGGACGAAAAAATTTTGCTCAACCAGTTTTCCCATAATAAAACTTCAAAGTTAAAATTTGCACGTTTTTAGTTCTTATAAGCCGCAAAAAAAAATTAACATAAATTAATTAAAAAATTCACACTGAAACTACAAGTCACGGGCCACTGGAAAAAACAAATTCAAAATTCCAGAATTTTTTTAAAACACAAAAATATTTTGTAATGGTTTTTGAAACATGTCAAGCAGTGACATGTAGCTTCAGCGTAAATTTTTAAATTTATTTATGATCATTGGTTTTTGCTGCTTAGAAGAACTGAAACCATGCATATTTTGACATTATGAGAAAACCGGCATTATTTCATACAAATATAAAATTACGGTTCTTACCCATTTGGACGCCCTTAACAGAAGATTGTCGAAATTTTACTCCTCAGTCTGACAACTTATACAACGAAAACGAAATATTACAGTGAAATAACGAATTGAAATAATTCAGCTATGCTCAATCACTACCATTAACGAAT
Organism: Medauroidea extradentata; assembly: GCA_003012365.1. Lineage (NCBI taxonomy): Eukaryota > Metazoa > Arthropoda > Insecta > Phasmatodea > Phasmatidae > Medauroidea > Medauroidea extradentata. Next base: position 55,652 of record PNEQ01084261.1, on the reverse strand, counting down.
AGTTTTAATTTTTGTATGTTGTAATGTTAAATGTTTATATTATGAACACGGCAATTCGGAGAAAACTGTCTTTATTCTTTATCATCATTGTTGGACCGCCATAACCGTTTGTAAGTTTGTATGCAAAATATCATCGTGCCGATGCAGATTTTATATGTATTTAATTGGAGTATGTGGCATTATTACTATTTTTTAATGCGGAACGGCAAATGTTCTACAACTTTCGGACGCTATTCACCATGGATAAGGTTAATTCTACTACAGGTTAGAAAGAAAATGTGGATTCTTATGGGAGAGCTTGGCACAGGGAAAATGTCTGCCGTTAGTTTTGCTGCTATCGCTAAGGGACCAGAAAAATACAAAACAGTTGTAAAATTAAATTGTAAATAGGCTTGGAAATTACAAAAGTCATTTAACTCAATTTTTAAAGAAAAAAAACAATTTCGCGTTTTAAATTATCAACTCAATAAAACATAAAATTTCAGAAAGTTCTGTAATTGGTCAGTTTGCACTCCTTACTGATACCAGCGCTCAAGCGGCAGAAATGTTCCCTGTAACGAACTTTTAACATTGTTATTTCTAACCTGTAGTAGGATTAACCTTAGACATGGAGCATTTCACGAAGATAAGAAACCAAAATAATTTCTACTAAATGAAATAATTACAGAGGTACCAATGACTAATAAGTAACAGAAATTGTGCTACGTTTAGTATTCTGAAGTTGGTGACGTGATATGAGAGGTTGTAGAGCAGATGAGGGTGAATTGAGGGGAAGAAACGACATAATGTCCATGCCCGAGAAGGGATTCGAACCCAGAACCTCTCGCACATCAAACAGACACCTAACCGCCTACGTACTTTGTAATCATAGGTTAATGTATTTCGGAATGTCTTCGGCTCTATATATTCTGACTGAAATGTTTAACTTCGAGTTGAGACTATCGATTTTCTACCGTTGTTTCTCCTAAACCACGGTCGTAGAAGAACAGGTCTGGACACTCGCCTGGATATTTGACCCCCTTGTTGTTTGGCTGTAGTTCACTAAGTTACCGAGAATATTGTGTTTTATTGGCGCTGATGTTACAGCGGTCGGACCTAACTCCGCCCACTTCCTTCCCGCTAAAATAAACAATTTATCAAAACGTATTTTTTATCAATTTATGAAATACTTTCTTTGCTCACAATTTTAAGAAAAGGCTCCAGCAATCTTTATTTACTTTATAAATTTAACAATGGAAAAAAGTGGGTGGAGTTTGAGTCCGACCGCCCGGAAAACAGCGCCAAAAAGTACGACATTCTCGGTAACTTGACGAACTACAGCCAAACAACAAGGGGGTCAAGCAAAATACATTGTTAGATAGGCGAGTGTCCAGACCTGTTCTTCTACGACCGTGTCCTAAACTTAAAGCACTACCGTAGCCGAATTTAGTAGAAGGCCGCGGCCTTAGATCTGGCAACCCTGCCAGGAAGGGTCATTTTAACACTTCTTTTAGATCTTCATAGGCATTGGCTTTGTCTGATTCGTTATTGTGCCCTACATATCGGCGAATCAGGGGAAGACACAGCCATTGGTGAGACTAAAGAAGTGTTAAAATGACCCTTCCTGGCAGGGTTGCCAGGTCTAAGGCCGCGGCCTTCTACTAAAGACGGTTATGGCACTACCAATCTTGCAGCTACGATAAAATCTATTAAAAATTGGTCTGTTCAGGATTTTACTATTTTCGACATTCGTTTCGTAGTAAATTCTGCCCGCGACTTCGTTAGTGTGGTTTTTATTTAAAAGCCCCTTTCGGTACAGCATATGCCCAGTCTAAGTTCTCTAAAACATAATTTTAGTTGTGATATTATAACGTTGGTAACGTATTGCCGAAACTACACGTGCCTGCTCTCTGTTGGTAACCTAGTGTACTCCGTGTACAAATCCTTCCTAATTTTGCGAAGCCCGCAAAGTGGTTTATGACGATTTGCGATATTAATGTATATCACAATATGAATATATAGTGAGGGATGGAGAAGTAACGGAATGCTAAGTTCGGGGGAAACAGGAGCACCCCTAGTAAATCCACCGACATACGGCAGCATCCAATTCGTGATTCGTAAAGGTTCCGCTACAATTGATTTAGCACAGAAAACAGCACACGCACAGAAAGTTCAATCCCAGCATTCTGGGTGGCACACGGTACAATCACAAGTAGCACACGCACGGCAAAATAGTACAGGATCGACGCACAGAAAGTTGAGCTAAATCCTAAAAATTCTGTGCGTGTGCGCTGTGCGCCGTGCGCAGCCAATCAGAATATGGATACCACCGGGTTCAAAAGTAAATTAACACGGGTGAAAATGGAAACTAATTTGACTAACCTTTGTAAAAATTCGCGCCGAAGTTAGCAAATTGATTTGTTCGAAATTAAATTGTTTTCAAGGTTTATAACAGTTACTGCAATTTTTTAGAAAATAAGTTCACTCGATTTTGTATTATAAAATAAACAAAGCAGTTATTTACGAAAGGCGGTAACAATAAAAACGTTCAGAATCAGTGATACCAACACACACGTGTATTATTTACCATTGTAGCTTGTTTTCGTTTTAACATCAACGTCCGCTGTTTCTGTGCGTGTGCTGTTTCAATTGTAGTTTGCAGCTCTGTACTGTGCGAGTGTTCTGTGTCTGTGCGTGTGCTGTTTTCTGTGCTAAATCAATCGTAGCGGAGCCTTAACTGTACTGATATTGTGTGATTTGTCTGAAAAAAGACCTATTTACAATTGCGATGTCCTAAGTTATGTCCTCGGACAAGAATGCGCTGATTGGCGCACATGACTGTGACCTCACTTCAGTGTACGAAGTTACAGTGTCTTAGGACAAGTTTGGTCCTAAGACAAGTATTCACCGAATCTTAACTTTTGTCCGAAGTTGTGTTCTGAGACAGAAGAAAATTTCTACTATTTTCGCTGGCATTCGTAACTAGGTGTAAAACTGAGAACATTGAAATTAATCTCGGAAGAAATATAAGGTTTAAAGCAACAGGAGCTTGTCAAAATATGAATTAATTTCAACTTCGGGCCAGCTTCGGACATGGTAATTGTGAACAGCGAGGGCGAATCTGACCACGAAGTTCGGACACGTCAACGTCCATTGCCACGGTCACATCCCTCACATCCGTGGACACTGCCATATGTAAATAGGCCTAAACAGCTCGAATGTTTCTGAGAACTTTTATCGAACTATGTGAGATGAGGCGAGAGGGTCGGCCTTTTAACAGTGAAGTCTTAAGAGCCGATGAGGGTGAAGTGAGGTGAAGGGGTAACGCAACATCTATACCCGAACAGGATTTGAACCTGTAACCTCTTGTATCGTAGATCGGCGCCTAACCGTCTACGCTGCGGGGCCGGATTCCGAATTATGTAAAGTACAACATGCCATAGTGCTTGTACACTACTTTGGCACCAAATTTTTTCGCAATTGCCACTTCCTCTAGTCATTACAGAAAAGTTCAAAACTCTCGTTATTTTCTACCAGCTGACTAGAATCCAAACTTTTGTAGATTTCAGTGTGTTCGTTCACTGAAAAAAGAGTAAAGTTACTGGCACTATGCTTTTGTTAAAACAGGGACAACAAAACAGTTTGGTTGTTGGTACTACTCTGGACAGTTCCTTCAACAATCTGTTTTGTAGAAGTTACCATCCGGTTTGTAAAAGCAACTAGGCTCTTAGTTTCTTCTACAAAACAGATTGTTGGAGGAACTGTCCAGAGTAGTACCGACAACCAAACTGTTTTGTTGTCACTATTTTAACAAAATTATAGTACCTGTAACTTTACTCTTTTTTAAGTGTTGATTCATAAATGTAACTCACAGGTTCCTAAACTTCAAAGGCGCGTGCCGTCTGCTCAGTCACCAACCTTGAGTTTTCCAACGTTTCTACGTTCGTATCCTATCACCGGAACAAAGAAGTGATTGGTTTTTGTTTTGTATTGAAGTCTACCATCGGAAAACCGCATAAAAACGGTGCATTTAGATTTTTTCGCACTGTAAGTTATTTATTTAGGTTTCAGCGTAGCGAAATACAATTCGCTCGAGGGTTTTTCTTTAGTTTTATACAACTATCAACAAAAGTGAACGTATACATGGCGATGTGGCCTTCGCTATCACGTTCAAGGAAATCTGGAACATTCCTATTGGGACATTATCCTCATAGAAAAGTCGCAGAATAAACTGAAAGTTGCTCGCACAAGTAAAACTGCTCAACTTCACACCCTTGCCTTCTTCGTATTTACCACGTGTAGCCAGCATCTGTCATATAACCTTCACGTTTACACTGCAGTTTAATATTCAACATATTAAGAGTGAGTGATAGTCACCATTTTGAATGTTTGTATTTAGTGTCATAACTTTTCTTCTGGCTAAATTCACGGAACTTTATTCAACAACAGAATAGAATACATACTGTAATGATAGAATTTTAGATACCATAAAGCTTTATTTTCCGTTACTACTGTTACAGATCGAATTGCAGTTAAAAAAGTCATAAGAATTGTCTAACTGCGATTCGACCTGTGACAACAGTAACGACAAAAATATATTTACAGAGTCTAAAATTCTATGACAAGAGTATGTATTCTGTTCCGTAGTTAGGTTAAAGTGTCAAAAATTGACCCAGAAGAAAAGTTATGACACACAATACAGAAATTCAGGATGGTGACTATCACTCACTCGTAATACAGGCTAATCATAAAAGAATACTCCAACTTTGAATGACTATATTATGAAACTCCGTCACCAATCCAGCGTTGCGGCAAGACCTCAACCAATTATCCGGCAACAGCAAAATGCCAATGGGCACCAACGCGCTGAAAAATGAAGTCCATCGCCACTTCTCAGGAAAACGGTTTTGTTCCACGGTTTATTTGACTGATCGATAGGGACCCCTGATTTTCACGAAAAGAATTTCGCCTCACTTTGTTTCGTTGCCTTACGTGCACATCTGCAGTTCTGCTTCGTGGTCAGTGATTGATTGGATATTTTAACAGTCGCGAGCCTTGGTATTCTACCGGAAAATCACAGACGTGTGTTGTTGCAGGAAAGTTATTGTAATTGGCTCAGTCAAATGATATACGCCTCTTCACACAGACACGCTGCCAATAACCATGAAACAGAGCTGCAGATGTGCACGTAAGGCTCTGAAACAAAGTGAGGAAAAATTCTTTTCGCGGAAAACAGGGGCCCTACTGATCCGGCAAGGTTTAGGTTGTTTGGTTTTTTATTATAGACATTCAAAGTTGGGGGTATTCTTTTCTGATCAACCTGTACAGTATAAACAAATTACATCTTAGTTCCGCCAGTAACAAAACATAAAAACTTTAAAATTTGAATAAAAGAGTAATTTTTTTCAAGCGAAAGTTTTTATTCAACGGAAGAATATTATAATAATAGTAATTTATAATACCTGTGTTATGATAGCATGCATATTTTATGGCTGTGTAAATTTTATGTTTGTGTATTGTATGGTGTTATGTTTTATAAATTGAGCTGGTGATTTTTTTTGTGAAAATTACTATGCAACATTTTGCTTCCATGCCTCATGTGTACATCTGCAGTTCTGCTTCATAGTAAGTGATTGGCTGTTTTTAACTCTCAACGTCTCGTGGTTCTACCAGCTAATCACAGACGTGTGTTGTCGCAGTAACCTTGTTCTGATAGGCTCAGTCAAATGAGCCACGTCTCTGCACAAATACACTCTGCCTATAGCCACAAAACAGAGCTGCAGATGTGAGCGTTATGCATTGATACAAAATGTTACACAATTCTTTTAACGAAAAAACATCAGCTCTATTTATAAATTGTAACTGACAACTTCCATATCCTTTAGTCTTAAAAAAATTTGTTATGGGATCAAAGGAAGGCGGCAGATAAAAAATTACATTAGTAAACCAATCGTTGTCTAAACATTTTGCACACTAAGGTTAGCGTATATTTAACTCGAACTAATATTCTACTCATTTTTTATATTCATTTCAATAAACCAATACTTATTCCACAGAAATGAACATTTTTCATCAGCATAATACAAGAAGTAAACCTCGTGCGTATACATCTTGTCAACATGACCCTACAACAGTAAGGACCTTCATAAACTACCACAAAATTGTTCAACAAACTTCCAAGGCACTTGCAGGACATGTCTTTTTTCAAACATTAACGTGTACGAAAAGCATATAAAAGAATTCCTAGTATCCCATTATTTATACTAAGTCGAAGAATGTTTTTGAAATAAATAAGCAAAAATGCACAAAATGGTGTAAGATATTTGTTCAGTTTATGTGTGTTTTTTTTTATTTGGTGGTGGTGACGAAAAATGTGGATGCGGATCTATAACGATGGAAATCCTTTTCAGACCAGAAGAACATGTTCAACAAATGACGAAGTCGTATTTAGACCAAAAGAACAATTCTTATTGAAGTTAACTATATATATATATATATATATATATATATATATATATATATATATATATATATATATATATATATATATACACACATACGCAGACATATTAGATCTTGTATAACGTTTTCATATTAGCTGTATTTTGTTGTCCAATATTTTTATGCAAAAATGAACAAAAAAAGATCTGGTGGATGCAGTAAATTATTGTACTATACTGTATTACAGGATGGCCCAAAAGTCCTGCATCATAGGCAGTTGTTTTGCAGTTGTGTTCTTCACGTTGCAAGTAAACCATTCTGACAATTTTTACGCCCATGTTGGTAAAAACATTCTGCGGAACATGCATGATCGCCTGCAGATATGATTTGATGTTTCAGGCAATCACATTGGGCACATTCTATGATTTACTTCACACACATTTAGTGTAAGTTGTTCTACCTACGATGCAGGACTTTTGGGCAACCTATATAGTATACTATACTTTAGTATTAGTTGTCTACACATCGGCAGGTATTAAGAAACGTTTCCCTCCAATGTAGGGCCACGCGTGAGCTGAGGTTCTCACGCACGCTCAGCGGAAAGTTAGATGACGTCAGTTGTGCACCGATGCGACTGCAGCAGGGCAACAGAATCTCCTGTGTCCACACTGCACATTGTGTGAGTGACGGAACTGAGCCTGACAATATTGCCGGTGTTTGCAGCCTGGTCTATGTGTGTGAGTGTGTGTAGCTGCAATTGAAGGTAATTTGTGGCCACTGAAGAGAAGACGTTCTCTTAGCAGAAACCACAAACAATGGTTTCTTCGAGTGACTGTAAACGCCACTTTCGTTTCGCGAAAAACTTTCTAGTGCAGGGCCTGGTATTACATAGGCTATTCACGCAAAGTGAACATTTTTCTATAGGTCTTGTCAAATTTTTCTTTCTGTCGATCTTTTTCTTGTCACCAAATACCATTATAAACATTGCCAGTAATCATGGGCGTAATTTGAGCGTTTTGATTGGGGTGGCATAGAATACCAGGTATAAAATATTTGAAAAAAAGGAAGGGTGGAAATCAAACAGCTTCCATCAAAATTATGTATACATTTTTTTATTTATTATTTTATAACATTAGCTAAATTAAAAAAAAAAAAACCAGCGTATTGGAAAATGTACAAGTAGAATTGTATTCCTAAGCTAAGAAAGATAAGTTAATGTTCTCTATCAACAAAATTTTGGGGTGGCAACTGCCACCCCTTGTTACCCCCATTTACGCCTATGCCAGTAATGAACAGAAAGAAATGCCAAACCATTTCGATCAAATATTTTATTTCAGCAAATAATGTCTACGGATTGCAAAGATACCAAGTTTATATCCATAGGAACTGTCAATTCGTTACGGCGTATATCTAGGATAACAAGTGCACATTTCCTTCTACGGTACGACGAGCTGCCACTGCGAGGAGTCGAGTTGCCACGAAAAGAACTGACGTACTAATAAATGAATGTACCGGAAAATTACGAAGATCACCAAAAATGTTCACTTCTTTTCAATACTTCTAGAATGCTGCACGTTGTTATTAAATAATTGTTCAGAAACACACAGACAGGCCAGTTCTCCATTTGACACTTGTTTAATGTTATTTTATTCATACAATACTGCTAGCGATCCAAGGTTTTGGTGTAAATGTTTTACACCCATCTTGTTTCTTACGTGCACATCTGCAGCTCTGCTTCATGGTTATTGGCAGGTTGTCGATGTGTTCAGTCGCCTCTCATTTAACTGTGGCAACAAACACAAGGTTACATTGCACTTACACGTCTGTGATTTGCGGGGAGAATCTCAAGACGCTAAGAATTATGGCCATAATTAACAATTTCTACTGCTTTTACGATAATTATTATTTTTAAAATCCTAAACCATAGTAGATATCGAAAATCGTTACATATGTTTTATTAAACAGAGCGTACACTATGGTAACTATTTTTTCGAGACAAAATACGCAACGGTTTGAGATATACAAATAAGGAAATTCCTATTTATGAACTAATTTTTTATCTAGAAAAAATATATACTACATAGTAATAATAATTTTCAACGAAACTGTACGACAAATTTCGATGTTACTCTCCTTTAGGAATAAACAAATAACTATAGTGAAAGCATAGATCCTGAAGCAGATCTGCAGATGTGCACGTAAGGTATTGAAGCAAGACGGTGCGAAAATATTTTCATGGAAATTTCCGGCGGCTAGAAATACGGGGCCACGGCTGTTTCACGTCAGCGTTTATTTAGACGGGAGTGTGGCGGGAGAGATTGTGAAAGCGGGGAGGACGCTGAGGAAACAAACCGCTGAGACTTCTGGAGGAACGGAGGGGAAGCGGCTGGAAGATCGGTCGAGCGACGTGCCAGAAGCCGTAGTAAAGCCGGCGGATTTATCGCGGGCTTCACGCACGACGGCGGAAACCCTGCCCTATTAGAGTAAATCCTCACGCTGCCGGCCACAAATAGCCCTGCTGTACACTCGGCTCCCGTGCACCATAGACCACCGACGTTGCTCTTCCCCAGGCACAGGCCGTGTCACACGATGGCATTTTTTTCCCCGAAGATTCCAAACTGACCTGAAAAATTCGCTTTTAGGAGCATGCTAGAGTTCCAGCAACTATAGGTCTGTATCATGTTCACAATTGGCCGTTAACTTACTCGACACTTCCTGGAAGTAGCTGAGCCAATAATGACAATGAAACTAAATGCAGGCCCATTTAACTGTATCAGCGAGCAGCTAATAAACAGTTGCTGTTGCAAGATTTCACAAGTATTCTTGGAGGCTTGGAGGTTTGTCACAGAAGAACTTGACTATTTGCTGGATTTCAACGCACGTTCAGCTTATGAAAAGTTGTCTGGCTTTCGCTTGTACGTAGAGTCGTTGTCCTATTCTACTTATTACAAATGCAGTCTTGGTTTTCAGGTAACAAGTTAACTCTAAATATTGAGAAATCTTCTGTAATTTATTTTACTTTTGACAATCACAAAAAATATATACTTGATGTTAGTATTGGTAAACATATTTTAAAATGTGTGTCTGCTTCAAAACTCCTAGGCTTAACTCTAAATAGTACATTAAATTGGAATAATCATGTAAACTCATTGACACAAAAATTAAGCTCTTTGTGTTTTGCTATAAAATCCATAAAATAATCATGTTCTCAGGAAGCGGTATTGAATATGTATTATGCACATATATACTCACGTATTAAGTAGGTGTTATTTTTTGGATTTCTAGTAATTGGATAAAAAAAATTTTAAATGCAAAAGAGACTTGTAGGAATAATAAATAATTCTAAAAAAACTGATTCATGTAAACCTCTTTTTTCAAAGTTACAAATGTTAACAGCCCCAGGAATCTATATCTATTACACAATTTTATTTTCACTTCAGAATTTACAATATAAAAAGAACTATGAAATTCACAATCACTTAACTAGAAATTGCTGCAAAAACCACTTGTATTTTCACATAACAAAAAATATGAAATGAATTGTTATTTTATGGAATTAAATGTAATAAACAAGTTACCTGCAGAGCTCAACATTGTATTGACAGCTGAAATTACTAATTGTTTTAAGAAAAAATTAAAAGGCTATTTGATTAAACGTGTTTTGTACTCCTTGAATGACTATTTTAATCTATAATATGTACAGAAGTGTCAAGCTGGTATTTTTTATCAGTTCTTATGATTGTTTGTATAAGAATATTTTCAATGTTTTTAATAGTGTATGTAGATTATTACTGTTTTTTTAATCTGTTTAAATGTTTAATTTTACATTGCTGTAAAATATTTTATTGTCCTTATATTACTTACATAATTTTTCTGTTATAACATGACAATTCCAAAAACACATATGTTGTGTAGAAAAGGAAGCAAAAAAAGCCAATAAGAATCCCACTGTTGTAATACTTGGTGCCTGTTATTGGTTTGCAGACAATTACGTTGTGTCAGGAGTATATCACCCATTAATATATGTCGCAAGAAACTACAGCGTTTTCAAGGTTAAGTTGGAGCAAAACATTTTCGCGATATACCATCATCTCTAATCATGTGACATTACCGTGTCCGAGAGCAATCAATTAGTAGCTGTTGTCTGCTGGAATAAACAGTACAGATCAGCGGACTTACGATATATTCTGGTCTCTGCACATTCCTATGGGATATTTTGTATATCCCGAAAAGTGTGAACAAATTAATATTATTACTTTCAGAAAACACCCGAATACATATAATATCTTCCACAGTTTAATTCCTGTAGCAATATTTTAGTCGCCTCAATGCAGGTAACAGTTTTGGTCCAAAAACGATTTGTTGTAACGGGGCTGAGCCCCACCTAATATAATTTAACACGTAAATCTCGTTCTATAGTTGTTCTCGTCAGGTCTCCGGGGTAGGCAATCCCACTAATTGCGTTGAACTTATTTTTTTTTTTTGCGAATAAATTTCAGCACAGGATAGGTTTCAAAATTGCGTTCATTTAAGTCCATTTTGCAACCGGATTTCAGTTCATCAAATACGTCCCAAGTTAATGTCGCTTCAGAAATAACAAACCGCCAATGAATCAAAGAATAAATCCCGTCGCCGTGCTATCTGTGTTCTTGTGTGAATTTGATAAATTACTGGAACATCAGCCAATGTACACACTCCTGAAGCTAGAGTGAGCGCCCGGACTGTGGGTTCCAGCCCGCTGGTTATTGAACCCGCGAAATTTTCCTGCCCTACTGATGGTCTACCTGTGTTCGTCAGCAGTAATGGAACCATCTATCTGGGCATATTTCGTCATTGTTTATGTGCTACTTTCCGGACGAATGACAGCGATGGACACGTGAACAATGGAAATCGTCAAAAATATTTGTAAAATTTACAACGATTTCCTTTGTACTTTTACAAATAAATACAAAGATTTTCTTTGTGAAATCATTAGTTTATTAAGTTACAAAGGTGAACTTTGTAACACTTCAAAGGAATTCTTTGTACCTATACACCAACAGTTCCTGCACTGTAAATTTGTTTTGTAAAATATGACAAGGCACTTCTTTGTAGTAGTACAAACTTTTGTAAATGTTGAAACAATTTCCTTCTAAAACTTTTAGTTTATATTGTTAAAATGATTTGGTTAGCAAAAAAATTAGAAAAAAGGGCAAGTCTACAAAATCATAGGTTCGCCGGAAATTATTTGCGCAAAGATCACAACCTCTGGAAAGCATTTTTCTGGAATAAAGTGAATGTTTATATGAATTGCCTACTTTTAAAAAAATATTACTGAACTGTACATTGAATGTACACAAATAAATAAAGATTTTGCAGTACAGAAGTCACAGTGGACTGGGGGTTAGTTGCGTGGAAACTAAGCGCGGAGAGAGTGGTTCGAACCTTAGCACTTCGAAATTGTATTTTTTGTTTTCAAAGTAGTTTCATGTTAGCGTCCTTTACTCAAGAGTTATTTGATAAATAATTTCTGTGTTATTGATGATATGCAATGAGCATTACTATTTTTTTCTTTATTGAAAGTACAATTACATAGCTATTTACTTGTAATTTTACAAAAATATACTTTGCCTTTTATTACAAGTACAACCATTGTAGTTTTACAAGGAATTTCTATGTCAATTGGGTTTCCAAAGATTTTTTTTGTAAAAGTACAAACATTATTTTTACAGTGCACTTTAGTCACCAGTACTTTTATTTTGAAGAATTATCCGATTATGTGGTGCTTTCGGCAGAAAAATCATTTCATTTTTTATGTTATGATTTCATTGGCTTATTTGCAAAACATTCTCAAGGAATAGGCTATAGATTGGGTAAATATATTCCAGATAACACCATGATGTTTGTCAATGCCTTCAGAGGGCGTGTGTTTTAGAATCTCGCCCCACTGCCTACTTTTACTGGCGTTACATACCATTACGAGCTCTAGCGGCTTCAGTTGTAGTTGAAGTCAGATGAACTCATCCTCATTGAGCAGCAGTGGTCGTTAGCAGTAACGGAACGAATGTCGAGATCACTGAAATTACTGCTCAGTGAAATCAACAAGTATCACAGCACGGCACCCACATCTGCAATGGCGAAGCAAGGTCAATTTTCAAGGGCAGCGGTATTAGAGCCGACTGTACACTTGGATCACGTGACACTAACATGCCTGCAGGAATAAACCAGTAGAGTTTTCCTATTACTGAGCTTGTGTGAGTGGACAATTCATTCCTCGCCTCGTCCACGTTACTAGCAGGAGAAAGTATCTGTCTCTTATAGTCTAATGTTTTCCCTTATCTTCACTTATCTTCTGCATTTTATAGTTTTTCTTAATTCCATTTGTAATGAAATATTCATGTCTATTATTCCTTGCTTTTCAAGTTCCATTCTCTTGTCTCCTTCTCTTCCTATAATTTTCCAGTGTTATTAGCAATTTACAGTTTCCTTAAACTTTTTCGTAATGAAGAAATTTTCATGTATATCTTCTCTTCCACTTCTCCAAGTTCCATTCTCTTTAGTCTCTTTACTTTCTTCAATTTTCTAATTTCATTAGCAATTTTCCTTTTCTCATTTCTTGCCTCATTTGCTTCACTCTCCTGCTTACGTTTTTTTTAATTCCATGTGGTGTACTTACTTCTGATTGAGCTCACAGAGAGTAGCATTTTCCCACCCACAGGCACATTAACTATCCCACTATAGTGCTCAATATAATCATAGACTGTCCTTTGGGCAATGAGCGGCTCCCCGTCTAAGTTTTCCACCAACAATGATTTATTTACTGAAAATCCCTCTTCAACAGAGTCATTGTCATGAGAAAGGATTAGACAAAGTTTAACCACCTCCTAGAGCTGTTCATAGTTGGTATTGCCATTCATAATCTGAGGGAAAAACTCATCTAAGCCAATGTCTCTATTAGCTTCAAACTTCTCAAAGTCACATTTAAATTACTTTTTGCATCAACACATAAATTTATATATTGCTGTTTTGCCTTTTCAGAAACAATGTAGTGTTTTGGTGATTATTTATCGAATATTTCGAGCACGGTAAAGACGTTATAAAAATGCACAAATAGTAAACTATGTTTTTTCCTGACCAGAACATTTTTTTAGGTAATATACCTGACTAATATAAGAGAGTATATAAAATTCCAGACTTTTACTATCCATTTCTCAAATTCCTGATTTTTCCTGACTTTTCCTGACGTATACTGCTTGACTGGGACCCCTGCAAACAAATATTTCCAGCATTGTTGTGTATCCAGAAAACAAGAAAATATTCACTGAATTTATTACATAGAACTCAATAGCAGTGACAATTAAAGATAAAATTGTTACAGTTAAACGTTATTGTTGGCAGATTGCGTTTAGTTTAAGACACTAGTTTTTGCCAAGAAAAATGCTACACAATATGTCCCTACTGCTACACATTTTAAATTTTGTATAGCAATTTGTTACAGAAGTGTGGAAAAATAATTAATTAAACACAGGTGTAAGTTTTTCATGATACTGTATACGGTGACTGTTTATGGTGACTGTTTATTTAGGAACTTTTATGTTACTTTATAGGAAATGTTAAGCAGCACTTCCCTTGGAACACACACACTCTACCATTGGTTGATGTGAAATGAACCCCTGGGTTTGTTAGGTCGCATGACCACGTCCCTAACAGCGCAGCAACGATTCTAGCACGTTGCCTGCACGTCACATTGTAATATTGTAACGTTGTCACAACGTGCTGTGCTGTGCCAGGTATGTGCATGCATGTGCAGAATAGGTGTATGCAATGTCCCAACATATCAGGCAATGTAAGGTTACCTGCACGTCCCAACAGCACATTGTCTGCATGTCGCCAGCACATTGCCTGGACATTCTAACAGCACATTGTCTGTATGTCGCCAGCACGTTGCCTGTACGTTGCCAGCACATAGCCAACATGCTGCCTGCACATCGCCAGCATGTTGCCTGCACTTCACCAGCTCGTTGCCTGCATGTCGCCTACATGTCGTCAGCATTTTGTTTGCACGTCGCCAGCATTTTGAATGCACGTTGCCAGTTCGTTGCTTGCACGTCGCCTACATGTCGCCAGCATGTTGTCTGCACGTAGCCAGTATTTTGAATGTACGTTGCCAGTTCGTTGCTTGCATGTCGCCTACATGTCGCCAACATGTTGTCTGCACATCGCCAGAACATTGACTGTTCGTTGCCTGCATGTTGCCAGCACATCGCCAGCATGTTGCCGGCACTTCGCTAGCACGTTGCCTGCACTTCGCCAGCCTGTTGTCTGCACTTCGCCAGCTCGTTGCCTGCATGTCGCCTACACGTCGCCAGTATGTTGTCCGCACATCGCCAGCATGTTGAATGCATGTTGCCAGCTCGTTGCCTGCATGTCGCCTACACGTCGCCAGAACGTTGTCTGCACATCGCCAGCATGTTGCCGGCACTTCGCCAGCACGTTGCCTGCACTTCGCCAGCCTGTTGTCTGCACTTCGCCAGCTCGTTGCCTGCATGTCGCCTACACGTCGCCAGTATGTTGTCCGCACATCGCCAGCATGTTGCCAACACTTTGAAAGCACACGACTAGCACATTGTACAAAATGAACAGTCCTATTTCAAAACTACTATGTCCTCTTTTTATACCAGTACACCTTCGTGCAAGGTGCAGATATTTCCATTATCATCACTGCATATTAGAATGTTGAAATGTGATTATAAAAAATTCATATAGTTTGTATTAAAATTGAGCATTTGATTAGATGCACAATCACTGATATGATACTTGGTACTTAAATAAAACAAAAAACTTACCATCCCTGTCATAATGAAGTGATTACCAGATATTTTTACAATGTTCAATGTTATTTCCCAATATTTAAGATTTTTAAAGTATACTTAATAGAATGCCACATCCGTAAACCTCTCGCGCAGAGATTTCCGGATAGTAAAATTATTTTCAAATTAAAACGCGAGTACTTTCAAAATTCGGTTACTATAGAGGCCTGGATATTATCATATTAAAAATTATAAAAATGATAGTTTTCTATTTTTGTAGGTTTTGTGGTTTCAAGCCCCTATTTTCCTGAAAACAGTTTTTAATTTTTTACCCGAAAGTAAAGCATACTACCACATAGTGCTACATAAATAAACGTCAGCTGATAAAATATCTACTCGGCAAAAAAAAAATCTCATTGAATTTTGATGAGGAGTTCAGATTTTATTTATGATTGAGAATTCCAGCTGTCCGCTCGACATCGTACCTTTCCAGATTCCGTAACGTTTCTTGTTAAGTATCATCTTTCTCATGTATTGGGACCCATTTATGGCGTTTTCCTCGTTTGCAGAAGAATTGACATATTACATCATCACATTAAATCCGACAGTTCAACCGAGGCCGTAGCATTTATAACCGTCAGTCTTGTACGTTTCAACTTTACATCATGCAGCAGGATTCCACAACTTGATTGCACATCTTTTGAGACGTGAATGGTCTGTGAACGGAAGATGGCTGCACCCTTAAAGTCATAATTTCCTTACTGAAG
This sequence comes from Medauroidea extradentata, assembly GCA_003012365.1. Taxonomy (NCBI): domain Eukaryota; kingdom Metazoa; phylum Arthropoda; class Insecta; order Phasmatodea; family Phasmatidae; genus Medauroidea; species Medauroidea extradentata. The sequence continues at coordinate 39,676 of PNEQ01084261.1, read as the reverse complement.
GACGTATACAGCGCCTTTATGCGACGCTTTGTGAAAGTGTGTCGTAAAACTCTACAGATCTTCTGAAGTGCACAGTGGCGTTACGCGGTTTTCTTGAGAGTTGAATAAAGCACACACGTGAGGTGCTAACATGCATGCAGTAAATATAAAGATATGAATGTATTATATGATGTGTTGTACGTGTCTCGCCTGTGTTCTGACATATATCCTGAATAATGTATGCTGCTAGTGAGAAGGAATAGAGAAGGTTATTGCACAATATGGAGAAGGTATCTCAAAGATATGAGAGAACAACTATAGAAAGCGAAGAGTGATTACATAACAGTGAACTTACAGACAGTTCAAGAAGTTAGAACTACTGTGTACTGAGTATTTGAAGAGTTGAATTATTTCACTTACAAGTTCTAACAGGGCGTACTAGTGTTTCCTCCAAAATTGATTAGACAGGAGGGCCATATTAGTCCGACCACTTGGCTCAGCGGTCCAGTTGGTTGAGCGGCCGACTTTGGTGCGAAGGGTTCTGCGCTAGATTCCCAGGTCTGACTGGGTGTAACATTTATATTTGTCAAATTTGCCTAAAATTAACGTCCATATGAAATTGTTTCACGGAAGTTACTCGGGGTTACTCAAGTAAGTCACATTAAAGGAGGGAATGTTTGATGCAGTGGTGATGCGCCTCACCACTGCACAACACATTTTAAACAAAAAGTGGTTAGAGTTTCTGGCTGGTGAGCTAAGTGTCCCGGGTTGTATTCCCGGCCGGAGAGGTCAATATTTACAGCTGGCTCTCTGGGTTCAGAACTGGGTGTTGTGTTGTTCACTTATCATCATACTGCAGAAGACAGAGGCGGACCAACCCAAAATAACCTCGCCTAGTCGACTTCGGAGGACGTCGTGGTTTCCATCAACCGGAGCCCTCCCTGGTCCTAAACCTGCCAGAACACCAGTCATCATCAGGAGCAATGTTCGCGATCGCCTCCTCTTAAGGAGGTAGTTAAACAAAATGTTTTATTGTTTAAATATTTTTTATATTTGCACGGGATATGGTTTGCTTTATAGCCATACACTATCACTATTTTTTACTGTAATAAATTTGTTTAGCTTTCATAGTTTTTATATTGCATGCCGAAGTCCATTTGTGTATAAATTGGTTTTATGCATTAAAGGAAAACCAACTGACTTGCCGGACTTAAATAATTCGCACTGAGTTACGATGTTGTATTATATATATATATATATATATATATATATATATATATATATATATATATATATATATATACTGTACCTTTTTTATTTAAGAAATGCTAAAATTTTAAATTAATTTTAAATCAATATTTATTTAAAATGCAAAGGTATTTTACTTTTTGTTACATATTTAGTAGAGCTTACAACCTACAACATCGTAATTCTGTCTGAATTATTTCAGTTTGGTAAGTAAGTTGGTTATCTATTAATGCATGAAACCCGCAGTAGAAAATTTTGGTTGGACCAACGTTGGCCCAGCATTTGCACGCTACGTTGGGCCAACGTAGGCATGCATCGTCTGCTAAACATTGACATGTCACGTGAAACAACATAGGTCCAACATTGAGGTTGGATTCTTACTAATTTCCTACATTGGTCCAACGTCGTTGGATTGTTGAAATTGTGTGTGTAACATATGTAATGCCAACCATTTACTGACGTTGGGCCAATGTTTCTCTACAAAAAACACACAGAACTGATTCTATAAAAGTTAAATTAAGCATGATATTCGCAATTATTTTATTTTCAGAGTTCTTGTGGGTTACACAAATTATTAAAATCAATAAAATTATTCCGTCCAAAATCGAGGTAGATACGAACTAGTCAGAGATTATTACGGAGTTCATGTCACTATAATCCATCGCCTTACCAATTGTTCTATGCTACCACATATTGGTTGCTGATAGCCTATATGAAAGACAAATACGTATTTAATGAAAATTTTGGAATAGTTGAACTTAAAATAACAAAAAAAAAAAAAAAACATTATCTTGTGCTAATTATACATTTACTAACAATGCCAATGTTCAGCCAACCAACATACAAAAATTTTTCAGTGTTTGGCCTACTGTGCGTTACGTAGCGTTAACCCAAAGTAAAGGTGCATACCTGTTGCCAACGGTGCGTTTACCAACTTGTACCTAACAATCAACCAAGAAATTTAAATGTACAAAAATACTGTATTTAATATTTTCTTGCGTTTTCTAAGCTAATGAAGTTTTTTTTTCTTTTTTTTTTTTTTAAGGAAGAATCACGATTTGTACCACAGGGGCAGTCTGTTTACAAACTTATTGCCAAGTCAGCCAATTTACAAACATAATACTTCCCATGGTTGGAATAATGTGGGGTATACAAAGTAGAACCAAATTTACTGACAACGAACTTCACCTAACCGTTTAATTTTCTACAGGTTGCCAACATGTATCCAACATATATAGTTTAAAGAATGTAGAATTTGTATATACACCATCAGTATAAATTTTTTTAATGCAAGGCGCATTGAGTTATTTTCGATGTAGTATTTGGTATTTTTGATAAACATTTGTGTCGTTTTGAGTAATGTTGGTTCAACGTAAAATTCTAGTCCTAACTTTAACGGTATGATTACCGACTTGCTACCAACTCTCAGCCAACCTATAACAAAATATTTTATGTGGTTAGCTTAATGCGGGCTATACAACAGTGGACCAACACATTGGAAACAACGAATATCGAACCACTGGATTTTCATTTTGCCAACATGTAATCAACATTATATATTTCATAGAACGCAGAGTATTTATTTATACTATCATTATCATACTTTCTTAAATACAAGGAGGATTGGTGTCTTTCTAATTGTATTTCGGACTTATTTGTTTTTATAAACATGTGCTGTTTGAGCAATGTTGGTTCAATGTAAAATTACATATCTAACATCAACAGTATGATTACCAACTTGTTACCAACGCTCAGCCAACCTACAGACAAAAGGTTTTTTATAGTTGGTGAAATGTGGGCTATGCAACGTTGGACCAACGTACTGTGAACGACATATTATCCAACAGTTGGATTTCCAACATTGTTCCAACGTATAACCAACAAAACAAAAATCACATAACAATAATATTTTTTTAAACTAAGTAACCCAATTATGTTATGAACTTGAATGATTGGTTAAAAAACGTGATTTTGAACTCGTGTAAAATGTATGTTTTGCAACGTTGGCCAAATGTAATTATACACGCTAAACCCCAACAGTATGTTAACTAACTTGTTGTCAACATTCAACCAATAAAATTTAAATAACAATATTTCGGTTTTGCAATACGTTCAGATGTTTTCTACTTTAATATAACTATTTTTAAAAAGTTGCTAATTCATTGCAATAAAAATACATTTTCGAAAATATTTTCTGGCATACTACATGGCAACAACGTTGTATTTACGTATGTTTTCCAACACAACGTAATGCCAACAGTTTCAACCAATTTTCAATGTTAGCCCAGCGTTGGTTGCTGCTGGGGACCCTTGAGTGCAAATTCGGACTTCGGCATGTCATTATAAAAATTCATCGAAGCTAAAAAATTTTAATTACATAAAAAAAATTATAACGTACGTCACCAAAACAAATTATGCCTCTTATAAATATAAAAATTAATAAACCAATAAAAATTTTCAGTCATCCCCTTCAAGGCAATTCGGGTCCAATTACCGACGGGATTAACGCGGATTTTTGCCTGTGGGAATAGTGCCGAACGATGCCGTTCGTGTTTTCTCGTGGTATCTCGTTTCCCAAGTTCCTTCGTTCCGTCGCTACTTCGTTCTCTCCTCTTATCATCACTCACCAGCGCCTTAGATCTCTAGTATGAGTAAAAATAGGGAATTACACGGTACGTTCTTTCCCGAGGGACTCAGTCACTTATCACAACGTTGCTTTAGGACAGATAGCATTTTATACTTTGGGACGAGGAAAATATTGTTGTAGTAGTTAAGAACGCCAGAAATAAATGTCCGAGCAGGTGATTTTGAGTTTTTTCCCCTTAACATACTAATTTACTCACAGTTATTAGGGTAAGGTATTTATACAGGATGTTGCATAAAAGGTACGGCCAAACTTTCAGGAAACATTCCACGCACACAAAGAAAGAAAATATGTAATATGGACATATGTCCGGAAACGCTTAATTACCATGGTAGAGCTCAATTCCTCACATCTCGTTAAATGTCATCGTAAATAACACTTCGTACAGAAAATGTCCCAAATACCCTATGGACTGGTTCTTTACAATGTACTTTACTTCCTAGGTTCACCGCCAGGTGGGCCACTGTGTGCTCCCAGTCCATCATTTCATGTGAGTTGAAGAGACGCAATGCAGTCACGATTACCTTCCGTCACGTCGCCCACCTGGCGGTGATCCTAGGAAGTAACGTACATTCTAACGAAACATTCCATTGGGTAACTGGAACAGTGTCTGCACGAAATGTTTTTTACAATGACATGTAAACGAGAGGTAATGGAAGGGGCTCTACCAGGAACATTACGCGAAAGTTTGGCCGTACATTTTTTGTAACATCCTGTATAAACAGATGGCATAGGAACAATTTTATACTTGGGGGAGGAGGATGTAAAGTGGGAGGGGTAAGGATATTTTTCCCGTCTGGAAAATTTAAAATATCGAATTTCAAAGTGTTATTTAAAAGCATTTTCAGACCAATAAAAAGGAATAAGTACTACAGTGTAATTGTAATATTTGACAATAATTTGTCACGCCAGAAAAGCACCCTCAACCAGTAGAGACAGGAAATATTTGCGGGTTCATTGACCGGGAGCAAGCGAACAATAAACACCCGTGTGAGCCAAGGGTTGCAAGCCCAATGTGGACGGCCTATCTCTATATACACGCAGTCTTCTACTTCCGTACATTCAACTTTCAAATGTTTCAGTTTCATGCATCATAGCTCAGTGACATACAACCAACTATTCGTTACAACTATTTTATTAATTGAATGACCTTATATTAAAGGAACCCTTCCTACAAAATGTAAGTATATAATTCAACTTTCATACATTCGACTTCCATACACCTTTTTAAGAACAGATTACGTATTAAAGTAGAGGACTGCCTGTATTACCAAATTGAACGGTGCCATATTGCAGCCCATAACATGCGATGTTCTATACCAATGTTTTTGTTGTAAAAAATTCGTTTTCTCCATCCCTGCTAAAGTACACAATTCCCTATCTTCGCCTGCAATATGTCAGCGTTCAATTTGATCATGTAACAAAATAGCAGCGTAACAGTGTAGTTCTTCTATAACGTCTTTGGTGTGAGCAGTAGCGGTTGGAAGAGTCGACGGACGACAGTTTGGGAGGGAAGGGTTCTTGCGAGGACGTGCGATGTCCTCGATGGGAAAATGTCACCGCGACGATGTGTGAAGAGTGTGGGCGAGGGGAGATACGAGGCGTGTATGTTTGTCTCTCCCGCCACACGTGGACGGCGCTACCAACCCGGCCCGGCCAACTTTCCCCTGGTCGGCGATTCCTCGCGCGTCTCCCGCGGCCAGCAACAGCTTCGTGATTGCCCGCGACAAACAACTCGACGCCCGCCGTCCCCTCGAGGTACGTGCGGTGCGTGTGTGTGTGCGTGTGCGTGTTGCGTGCTCGCTGGCGAGGGTTTCCAAACTTGCCGGAGCTTCTATTCTTGTTCGCCTTCTGCAGAGTCTTCCGCGTCGGGAGACAATGGGTCTATTGAATAAAATCGAGTGAATGCTCATACTTATACGTTTCTAAAGTGTTTACTAACATTTCTGTGAATAAAGTCTAAGCAAGAGCTTGAGAATGAAGGCTTTACTGTAACGAATAAGTAATTTTCCAGTAAGTATTTATCCTGTAAGTAGTGACTTAGCGATTTCCTAGAATATACTGATGTTCGGTTGAATAAATAAAAGTATTCACTGGGAATGGTAAGCAACTACTTGAAAGATTTGAAGGTACCTAAATAACAGACTTGTGTATATTTGTCTATATATTTTAGGTATGGCAAACATGATACGTGTGAGAAATATTAAACGCTACAAAGAAAGACGAAGTAAAAGTCCGGGTAGGACAAAAGTATTATTGCGATTTGAAAGTGAAAATGTAGATTACTTGTCCGATCATTTCTTAAATGAATCTGAAGAAACAAGAGGAGGTGCACTAAGTTCACGTCAACGAATGGAAATATTTTTACGTTTATTGAGCGACCCAGGATTCCAGACAGGTGTCGCAGAAGATTGCGGTGTTCACCATTCGGCTGTATGTAAGACTGTGAATAGTGCAGCAGATTGCATCATGGAAAAAGCACAGCATTGGGTCCGGTTTCCATCTGATTTCATTGCCATACAAGGAGCAAAAGAAAAATAGTCGCAAGAATTTCAAATTCCTACCGTTGTCGGAGCTTTGGACTGCACTCACATAGAAATAAAAAAACCAACATCGTTTGGAGATGAATACGTCGACAGGAAAAGTTACCCAAGTATAAATGTGCAGCTAACCTGCGATGCAAATAAATTGATAACAAGCGTAGATTCGCAATGGCCTGGAAGTGTACATGACTCTAGGATTTGGAAACAGAGCAGAATTTACAAAACTATTTCCAGATATCATGGCAATGTTTGCTTGTTGGCAGACAGTGGTTATGGAATCACTCCATGGCTACTTACGCCATTCAAAAATCCCCAACACCGAAACGAAGAACTGTTCAATAAGCCAGATAAAACAGAGGTTTCCAATATCGGCTAACACAGTAAGGGTACGTGTGGAAAATATACCCAAAATAATAATATGCAGCGCTATATTACACAACATCAGCAAATATTTAAAAGACGATTACGACTTTACCTTTCCATAGGACATAGTTTGGGAAGCTTGTGAAAACCTTAGAGGAGAAGAAAGTAACCTACTCCGTCAAGAAGGCATAGAATACGTAACTAAATAGTTGCGACCTTATTTCCTTAATTGTTAACAGTTTGTTTATCACAGTGGAATTGACATAATACTTCACATAACTGACAAATTATTATGTGTGTAATCTGATATGTATATTGTAGCCTATATTGTTCAATACATACATATGCAACGAAAACGTACAATGTCAACAACAAACTGTTTTTATGCGTCAATGGCATAAGCGTGTGACGACAATACAGTCTACCTATCCTATCTACGCTCACACACACTGTGACAACCTGTTCATTATGTTTGGCAATTCTTTGCACATATGTTTATAGTTTTGTATTGTATTTATTATCTTGTGATGTTTTGTATTACTTCATTTAATTTACAAAACATACAAACGTGCACAAAAGTACACAAACTCGGGTTCACAGTTTATATTTTATTTAGGATTATACACGTCAGATATATTATATATACATGTACAACTGTTGTAGTAGGAACAGACATAACAGCTACTGTTGTAAGTAGTCAATTAGTTCAGTAAACATCCCACTCGTTGCTGCACTGCCTGATGTTTCAGGTATGTTATCTTGAGCAGAGAGCCGTTGGATCAGTAACTCTTCTCTTCTTGCTTGTAATCGTGTAAGGTTAAGTTGCTCTAACAGTACCAGTCTTTGAAGTTCTGTAGTAGATAATCCTTCGGGTTCTGCTGTTTCAAGTTTAAATTTCTTTTTTTGTGGACGCCTCACTTTGGCATGGTCTTCCGTAGTCCCATTACATGTACTCGGTTCTTCTGCGTTCTTGGCAACAGTATCTTGTAGTTCTACACCAACTGTGCAAGCTTCTGGAATTGTCTTGAAAACTGGATTGCGATTTGAGTCCATCATTTCTAGGAAATGTATTTCCCAGTCCTGCAAATTGATTTTTTTGTTACCTGCCGTGTTTTTATCAGCCTTATTTTTTACATATGTCTTCATATTATTCAGTAACTTTTTCAACTGTGCCATAGTAGCTGACGTATTTCCTGTACTCTTAACAAATTGGTATGTTATTTATTTCCATGCTTTTTCTTTTTATAGAAAATTCCTAGTGTTGTTGCTTTGTTTAATACAACAGTGTAATATCTTAATATATTTACAAATACCATCCTTTTGCAGTCACTTTGTGCCATCACATCCTCCTCGCCTGAAGACATGGTGGCTATTGACAGCACGAATACAGAGAATTGTCTAACTGCACTTAGTAGTTAAACTGGGTGGACACGTCACGACATGATAACTACCAGTGTCACGCCACAGTCCTCTGAATAAGTCTTAACTTGTAGGTACAAGCATTCACTTATCAGCAGATACTTACTTCGCCCACATTTTCCCAGTCTTTACTAATGAGCAATGTCTAATTTTTATTCACTTGGAATTAAGTAATTACTGTTACTTACAAGCTTATACTAATTGCATGAAGAATTCACTTTAAGGTTATACTTATTTTTATTCAATAGACGTAGTCCTCGACTGGCGCATGGGCAGTGGTGCAGCGTGTTATGCGTATTATTTTTAACGCGAACCGCTTAGTTTATTTATATTATGTTTAACTACGAAAAGAACACACACTTGAAAGTATGCTTCTATGTTTTTAAAAATTCAGCACGCTTGTTAGAAACACGATTTTCGGACCTCTCAAAATGGCTAAAACCGAATTTTTTTACGACTGCCATAACTCGGAAAGTACCACCAAAATTCCTTAAGTGTAAAGCGAGAGGCATGTGTTGGACTTAACTTTATACTATCAAAAAATAAAATTTTATGGTGACCGCTTAAAGTCCGAATGAAAAAAGACTACAAGGAAAACCTTGCACGCCAGTTCGGCGCGCTGCAAATATAAGCGATATATTTCTCGTCGAGCGTGGTACTGTGGCTCTTATTGCTCCGCTGCACCCACGTGTCTAACTTGGAAATAAGAATCCGGTACTGGTCTCTGAGAATGAACACGCTGCGTGTAGTTCGAGCGCAAGCCAGGCGGCCGCCTTAAGGATGTTCAAATGGGGTAAATATCATAATTGTATATATGTATGAAATAGTGTTAGTTTTGTGGATACGTTACTTGCCAGTACATTTTGCTCTTACGAAAAAAAATAAATCAATAGCTCAGTCAGTTTTCCCATAGTAGCATTTCAAAATAGAAATTTGCGTGGTTTTACTTCATGTAATCTTAGAAAACTAATTATATAGCAAACTAAAATCATTCCCAATAAAAAAAACATGTCACGGACTACGGTTTGAGATATATAAATACTTATTACAAAATATTTTTGTATTAAAAAACTTGCTAAAAACCGCAAAAAAATCCAAATCGAATTTTTTTTTTTAATACGCAACTTTTCGTAATTGGTTTTTATAAACTTGAATCCATACCCCATGACTTGTTGTTTCGATATTAATTATTTAATTTCTTTATGTTTTAGGTTTTTCGCATTTTGCATTAAGTAAAACGTGCAAAATGCATCCTCCCAGACGACCACCTTAAGGGCGCGATCTATCACAAATTTCGTCATCATTATTTTATTTTGTATTTGTACCAGATATTTTTTTTCTTATTTTAGACACAAAATGGGACTAAATTTGGCTCTTATGAAATTTTTTTATCTCTCACGGTTTTCGCGTAATGGCTTGTTAAAGTCATATTTTGCATGTTTCCGTTTTAACGACTACACTAAAACCAACTGATATACCAAACTCAAAAAAATCGCAGTGGATAAAGACATTGCAGGCTACAATGATATGCTCATAAAATTAAAGAATAACAATTATTTGAATTTAAAAAATGCTGAAACTAACTAAAAATAAACATTTTTAAAATGCAATAATTTTTAAAAAACACAAATAATTTTTTTCTTTAATTTTATGAGTATATCATTGCAGCTTGCAATGTCTTTATCCACTGTGATTTTTTTGAGTTTGGTATATTAGTTGGTTTTAGTGTAGTCGTTAAAACGGAAACATGCAAAATATGATTTTAACAAGCCATTACGCGAAAACTATGAGAGATAAAAAAAATGTTATAAGAGCCAAATTTAGTCACATTTTGTGTCTAAAATAAGAAAAAAAAATCTGGTACAAATAAAAAATAAAAAAAATGGTTATGAAAATTGCGGTAGGCCGCGCCCTTAACGCACGAGGTTAGAATGGGCAGGGCAAAAGTTCAGGTTGCGGCGTCCAAAAAGTTACTCTGGTATATTTTTCAAGCGCCTGATAAGTCGGGCTGGAAAATTTCGCGAATATGTTTCAGCACCGCGTGCATGTCAAATACGCGTGTATCTCAGGCAATTATGTTTCTGGATCACGGTTTACCAGACACGTCCTGAAGTTTCCCGAACAAACGACAAGTATACAATGAATCAAGAAACGATTCCCGTGCTACCTGGTCTAAGTTGAAGCTGACTTCTTCACTGGGACAGCAGCCAATGTGCAAAACTGCTGAGACTAGAGAGTACATAGGACTGCGAATTCTAGCCTGTAGGTCATTGAACCCTTGCAATTCTCCTGACCCTACGGATAAGTCATGATGGGACATTGAATTGCTTACAGGCTGTTAGACATAACCTATGATGGTCGATCACACGTGGTCGCGTAACTGACGAAACATAACCACAACAGGTTACTTAATACTCTTTTAGAAAAGGAGCAATGGGAAGATTCAAATACCTTACAACAGAAGTAACAGTATTATAGGTCATTCGGGATGAACAGAACACTAGAAATGTAACCTTCGAAAAATATCACTAGCCGTTATGGCATATAATTCAACATTAACTGTAGTTGCCTTACTACTTGTGTGGTTGGCAGCGAAATTGAGCAATATAGTTCCGTATATTTTCCATTTAAATACAACAATACTGAAACAAAATCAACCTAAATCGACGTAATTATACTATATATAATTAATTAACTTGTTTATCAAAGTGTAACAATTCATACTGTCTGCATAGTTTATCTTATACGCGCAAACATCAAGTGACGTGTCCAGAGAGGTTAGAAATGTCCCGTCGTTAGTCGTTACGTGCGGAAAGGTACGAATTGGCTGAAAATAGAACTTTAACAGGGCTTTTTGGTGCTCACTTTATCCCGAACCGCTTATACCACCCGAAAGCAATTATTGAACCAATGTATTACTGTTGTGTTGTTAGCGTCATAGCGTCATACTGCTTTCAAGACGCTTTAACTTCTTAACCGACATGGTTGGGTTAGACTAGTTACAGTTAGAGTGCCTGGCTGATTTTCAAAATAAAGTGATTTTTTTAAAATTATGTTGTCAATAAACCACCGTAGAGCCAAGAGTTTGTCGCGAAAATATTCAGTACCATTTTTGATTTAGTGCCTTACGTGCACGTCAGCAGCTGTGCTTCATGGTTATTGGCAGCGTATCTTCGTTTAGACGTGTCTCACATTTGACTGTACCAATGATAATAAGGTACTGTGACATCACACGTATATGATTTGTCAGTAGAAGACGAAGACAAGTGATAGTTATGACAGTCAACCACTAGAATTTATTGGTTTGTGGACATACGACATTGCTCACGTTTTGTTGACCGAACTTGTATTGAAAGACAAAGTGACAAAAAAAATCACAGAAAACGTAAGAAAAACAATCCCAGAGGAATTCCATCAGTTTATTTTATTATTTTTTATTTCTTAGCAAGAATTCTAAAGATAGAATTGTCAAGAATGCGACAACACCCGAACACAAAAGACAGACACAATGAAAACCAGATTCCCAATATGAGAAAATATGTAAGTATACATAAATAGTGGACAGTGTACAACAAATAAAAAACAAGAGGCAACACAACACAAGTTAAAATCAACTGAAAAAATGCAACGTTTTGGGGTTTGCCATCTATCCCCGTCTTCAGGCTGAGACACAGCTGACCGGAACACCAAGATGCGGAGAAAAAAACTGACGAAATTCCTCTGGGATTGTTTTTCTTACGTTTTCTGTGTTTTTTATTTGTCACTTTGTCTTTCAATACAAGTTCGCCCAACAAAACGTGAGTAATGGCGTATGTCCACAAACCAATTAATTCTAATTGTAAACTCCCATTGCAGCAAACATTTAAAATCTCACATTCAATCACTGTCCATTAAGCAGAGCTGCTATTGTGCACATAAGGCAAAATAAACTCGTTGGTGCAAAAACCTTTTCGCCACAAAACCATGGCATCTATCTGTTCATACCCGTATCCTGTGAAGTTTAGTTACAGTAAGTAAGTTTAAAAAGCCAAGGAAATGCTGTGCACTGGAGAGAAAGGCGGTTTTGTTCGGCTAGGAAACTACAAAAAAAAATTAATACGCGAGATAATCTGTAGTACAAAACTGTATTTTCAGGCTCCTGACACAAACACAACTTGCGTCTTGTACCAGGCAGGAACTGCCACAGGCTGTTTCACAGGATCTAAGCAGTCAGGACTTAAACTGTCGGTACAGGAAGCCCTCCTAAAAAGAAAAAAAAAAAGAAAAAAAAAAGAACTCTTAGGCTGCTACCACACACACATTACATGATTGTAAACTGAAGCGTGCAATAATAATGTAAAAAATTATATCAGTCTTGTAAAATTGCACCTAAAAAGAAAGATAAAGTGGAAGTGATTATAGAAATGTAATATGTTTTATAATTACACACACAAAAATTAAAACTGATTTAACAACCTAAAATAATTGCTTGCTAGAGACACGATTTTATGGCGAAAAACTTTTGGAACCTTTGGTTTCAATGCGTCATGTACATATCTGCAGCTCTGCTACATCGTCTGTGATTGGATGATTTTACTTTGACTTGCCTTGGCAAATTACAAACGTACGCATTCATAATAATCTTATTCTGATTGGTGCAGTCAAATGAGAGGTGTATCTGAACAAATACACGCTGCTAATAACCCTGAAACAAAGCTGCCGATGAGGCACTGAAACAAAGTGAGGCAAAAATCTTTTCGCGACAAAATCGTGGCCCTTCTACTGAATGCGTTATAAGAATGGCGTAAAAATTTACTTGGAAGACTTTATATACTTCTTTTGTATCTAACTTTAAATCTTGAAACATAATTTCATGTTAAAATGGCTACGTTAATTTCTCGTTGCAGATGAACCATATTGTCGTGACCCAAGTCTCCATAGAAATTAATACGTGCCACTCCCATAACATTAAAGAGTTATTTAAAGCTAATTTAAGAAGTACGTGAGAATTCATTTTAAAAATTTGCATAATTGCAAATTAAATTTAAATAATGATTAATTTTAAATTAATTTAAATTAAATAATAATTTAATTGATATCACTATTTTGTAGAATTTTTTCCTAATAATATAGTAAATAAAAAAAAAACTACTGTTTGTATCACGCCACTAAACCTAAAAATACCCTGAATGAATAGCCTGCAGAAATTAACATTAAACGGTTTCGAACAACCATGAATAAAAACACTTCAAAATAGGGCAGTCATAGAAAATAATATTCGCCAACTAACTGTGCAATAATTCGTCTTGCCAACAATATCCCGATTCCTAACATAAAACGTGCCTGAATACTACTAGTCAGTCATTAGTATGAAAGTTTTCCAACATCAGTGAAGTACAGCAGAAACCTAACTGCAGAATAGTTGACAGTATTCGATGTTCCTGTGATGCGGTGTGCTGACGAAAACTTGTAAGAGAGAATTATCAGTACGATTAATGAGAACTTCAGCAACTATTAACGTGTAAATAAACAACTAATTTAATACTCTATTGCCCTCTCTCACAGTAGGCCTACTGACTTAGGCCCAGCGAGCGCGAGGTGGAGTCACGGTAACAAGTTGGACTCACATTCGGAAGGAAACGAGTTCGATCCCCGGCTCCGGCCATCTTGATTTCAGACTTCCATGGTTTCCAGAAATCGCTTCTTCAGGCGAATGCTTCGCTGGATCCTTAACAAAGACCATGGCCGATTCCTGTCCCAGTTATTGTCATTGTGTCAAGTTGTGAATCATCGTCTCTAATCATCTTGTTGTCGAAGAGACGTAATGCCCATTTATCTTACCTTATGGATACGGATTTAAAAAAAGTATAAGCTTGTGTTCGTAAAATTACGAATATTTTTTACTTTGAAATCCGCCTTAGTGGCGTCACTGGGCGCATAACAGTTAGGAATACAGAAGTAAAATAGTCGGTAGGACGGCAAACTCAATCAGACTGCCAGCAAAAGGGCTTCGCTGACCAGCAAAATGGCGAAAACGCCTGCCGCCAATCAGCGTAAGGCGGCTGCCCTGCTAGCCGGCTGCCAGGCCAATAGGAAACTTGACGTAACATGCAGAAGTAATACAGACACGGGGCTGGTATCAACAGTATAGGGCAGCTAATAAGCAGCTAGTTCGCGAGATGTATGAAATGAGCATCTTCGTCATTTCACCTCTGTGTTGATACATACTCTGTAATTTAGTCTGTGTTCAGTGGGCGATACAGCGCATGTGTATCGCATATGTAGACACACGCTCTCCCTACACCCACAATTCGAAAACTGCGGCCGGCTTGCTGGGGTGTATGAACTAAACAGGTGTAAATTTCGACTTTGATATGCCATTGCGGGAAGAGCTAAACATTTTATGTAAGAGGATAATGCAGGCCAAAATAACGTCTACAAAACTATCACTGTTTCATTCAAATATAAAATTATTTTTTCCTTCTGGAATGCTCTTAAAAAATTGTGTCACATATTTTGCTAACGTTAGCCATTTTCGTTTAATAAATCAAGAGTGTGGCAGATTTCCAGTAATATCTCTTAAGGGTGCTCACGTGGCAAAAATGCATATGTTTATATTAATTCGACGTAGTGTTAATTTTACAGATGTTACTTTTGACTACATTTTCCACACTTATAAACTTTTTTAGCTCTCATAGTCTTCCCATAACGGCAGGTCAAAGTCAAAATTTGCAAGTTACGGGAACATGATAATAACGAAAACCAACTGAACTACACAAATGAAATCATTTACACTGAAATTAGATAGTATGGGCCATATGCTAAAAGTTTAAAATCACACATTGCAATACCTTTGTATTTTTAAAATAATTCTAAAAATAACTATAATTTTCTTCGTATTTGGCCATTCTTAAAAAATATAAAGGGACTTTGTTGAGTGGTTTTAAGTCGTTTAGCATGTGGCTCAGGCAATCTTATTTCAGTGTAAATTATGTTATTCAAGTAAGTTAGTTAGTTTTTGTTATTAGCGTGTTCCCGTATTCTGAAGATTTTGACTTTTGACATGCCGCTACGGGAAGAATATGAGAGCTAAAAAAGTTTCACAAGTGGAAATTGTAGTCACAAGTGATGTCTATAAAACTAACACTATACAAATATAAAATTATTCATGCCACGCGAACGCCCTTGACAGAAACATAACGTTTTACGATGAGGTGCACATGATTGAATTAAATCTGTACTAGGAGTTATTTAGCCGTTATTATATGGTGAGAGATAATTTATGTCTTAAATTTTGATTTATCTTAATTATTTCAGTAATGCTATTTAATATCTCAAATAAAAATTGCGTAGGGAAAGGTGAGGCAATTATCTAAGTCCCTGTTGAAATATTTTCAAATAAGTCTTGTCAAATTTGGAATCAGGAAGAAATTAAGAAAAATTCAGCATTATTAATGACACGGGCTCATAAGTTTTTTCCTCCCAGCGTGTCGGTTAAGGGCCGGCATTCGTCGCCATATTGAATTATTATATTTTTCGCTCTTATGAAATTCTGAGAAGAAAGATGTGCAATTTGTTACTATTATATCAATTCTATTTACCTTGCGTTACAATAAAAGTATCGCAGTTGAACTTTTAACGTATATTTAAGTCGTACACAGTCGAGCAAATAAAGAATGTAAAAAAAAATTACTCGACGAATTACGACTTAAATATACGTTAAAAGTTCAACTGCGATGCATGAGGGCAAGTAGTAAGCGAGCAGGCGTCAGCTAGATCACATACGTTATAATATTATTCGACATGTAGAAAGCCAAACGACTGAACTACATACACAAACATTGTCCTACTGAAAATCTTAATAATGAAAAACAAAATATCAGTGTCATCTTGTACGTAAGTAATATAGTTATTATTTCTCGATAGACTCCGTGTTTTGTAAACGAATAAATATAGCAATTCTAAATATAATTGTGTTGCACGGAGAGTATAAAAGCAAAATGATCAATATAAACTAACTAACGTAATTAATAATTAAAAGGGGTTACGTTAGAATAACATCTCGTTACAAATAAGCCTCTAATTTTCCAATTCGCCGCATACTGCTCGTTTACGTAACGTTCGAATCCATTTACATTTAATTCCTAAACCCTACAAAAACACAAGATAAGTGGTGATGGCCTCTGTGTTATGGCCGAGGAGTGATTGTATTTTCCACCTGCCAGAGAGAGAGAGAGAACATAGCAAAGCTTGTTGTCGGCAGAAATGAGGGACGGGTAAGACTGTAGGCCGGGGTTCAGGAACCTCGCAGCCACCATTTGGCAAGTCGCTGTGACCTCCCCCCTACCACCCCCTGGGTGAAACTGCCTCTCCCCTCTCACCAGCCCAAAATCAGGCGACTCATTTGGATGACCGCCCACGCGAACCTCCTGCCCCCTTCTCCACAGCACTGTGCTCATTCTGCCCGCCCAGAGACTCTCCCCACACTGACATTGTTCATTGACTTACACATACTTGGCGTGAAACTTAAGAACATAATAAGCCCGCTAACTATCCGCCAATAAGAGATGGATAAGTATCCGCGCTCTCGAGACACACTGCGCATTCATGGACGAATTTTGCAACCGCGGATATTTATATAAATATTTTAACAGGAGTGCGTTAAAACATTCGTACGAAACAACGGAAAGTAATTATTATGATGTAATTAAACAACATAAAAACTATAAATTGTATTATTTCATTTTAAAGTAGGCCTACCGTGTTTTCAAGAGAAAGGGAAAACATATAAATCGTCTATCGACCGCCTTTGTCTGCCTTTGAAAGCAGTTTGTGGTTGCGGGTCAGATAGGATAGCAGATCCTGAGATCTCGAAACTTTTAGAGAGCTTGCGATGCGCAAACAACACACAAATTGTTTAAGAATATAGCTTCCTGCCAACGTGCAGAATGTGGGGCGCATCTTCCTCTCAAATATGACCGTGAATGCCAGCCTAATAGCCACGACATGAAGTTATATACTTATATATGTGCTCACTTGCAGCTCTGCTTCATGGTCAGAGATTGGAGGTTTAAGTCTCACTTGTTTTGAGGTTCTCCTGACAAATCACAGACGCATGGTATGGTATTATGATAACAGTTTTATCATTGGCGCAGTCAAATCAGAGACCGTCTGAACAAAGATACGCTTCCAATAACCATGAAGCAAAGCTGCTGATGTGCACGTAAGGAAATGAAACAAGCTGGGACAAAAATATTTTCGCGTCTTATGGCTGTGTGCACACTCAGAACGGCCACTGTTGGCGCAGTCGTCAGACCACATGCCTCCCATTAAGGCTATCAGGGCTCGATTCCCGGCGAGGTCGATTCCCGGACCCTAGTAGCAAATACAATAATTTTTCAGTTGGTCAACTGTTGGCAGAAGAGGCCAACGTTCGCTAGTAGGATCGTCTACTATTGATGGAATGATTGTTAATCAGGCCATGTCACTAAATATGTTTGTAGTTACTGAAATAATTTTAATGTGGACAATTTAGTTTAAAAATACTGACACATTTCAGTATACTGTCCACAAGCAGACTTAGCAAACTAATCCACAAGCATCTGAGTATAATAAGAATGCTTGTGGCGAACACTTGTGGTTAATGTGTGGGTGATTTCATTATGCTTCGTGTATGCCACATGTGGCCGCGGGTGCATTCCGAATGTTTACTGCCTGTGGACTGCTTATCACGATTAGATTTGCACAAGTGGACCAGTTGATGTTTGCTATTTGGGGATTTTCACGTGTGGGAATCGTGCCTGACGATGTGGCTGGTCAGCTGGTTTTCTCGGGGCTTTCCCGTTTCCTCCGCCCTTCTTATTCCGCGACTTTCCACTGTAGGGCGCCATTCCATGTTATTCTACGGGACAAGCAGATACTGTATGTACGGGTGTCCTGCAGGAAGTCTGCAGTCAGGGGTACTATCGTACTAACTACCCTCCACGTACAATATTTAATTAAATAATCTACTCCGTGTGACTTTAGTAACCTGTGAAGTTTCTGACGGCACTTACTCTTTGTCTGTTGTACATGTTTCATGCAATGCCCGCCGATAATTTTACGTCTAAAATGTACCGTGTCATTTGCGCCGTATATCCAATATTTTTTATCTTTCAGTGAGACTGATTTTACTTAATGTAAAGTGTCAGCGCTTTCACAGCCGTTAAAGATTTTCTGAAGTTTAAGTAAACAGAGAATACATGTCAGCCATCTAGCTTGGCAGTGACGAAGAGACTGCAGTGTTTAGTAGCTACACAGTAACAAGTTTTCTTTACAGCACAATTTATCGTTTAGATGGTAGTAAATAAATGTTATTCTCTTATTTCGCTGCAAATAAAACCATTCAAATTAATTACAAGAAGTTACCAGCATAACTGATAAGCCTGCGTTTCTCAATGTGGGTGAAAATTAACCCTGAAGGTCGAAATCGTTTACATAATTTAGGAATATTAAACGATAATATTGATTTAGACGAATGATACACGATATACTAAAGATGCGTTAGTTTGTTAATTAATATGCGAGTAACCAGTTTAATAAATTGGGGGAAACATTTTCTGAATCGAATTCTATCATAAAGATAAACAAAAAGAGCCGCCGTTTTCAAAATATTGCAGATGGATGAATAAAAAAAAGTCAAGGCAGGTTTGTATGCAGTATCTGTGAACCAAGTTTGATGAAATACTGAAAAACTATATCCTGAGATATGTATTACTATGCTAAAAATATAAAGATGGTCATCATTTTGAAAATATGAAGACAGGATGAACGAATTTCACTAAAGGAAAGTAAACTTTGTATGTAGTACATGTGTACCAAGTTTGATGAAATTCTAAAAAAATATTTCCTAAGATATGTGATACTATGTTAAAATATAAAAATGGCCAGCATTGAGAAAATTATGCACACAGGATGAACGAAATTCACAATATTCAAATCAGCTTTGTGTGTAGTATATGTATACATACATAGGCACACAGACAGAAAGGTGACCTCAAAAACCTAGTTTTTCCTTTCGGAAAGTAGGTGATAAACCTTTCCGTAGTTACAATATTAATATATTATTTTCTTTGCAGCAGAGAAAGATATTTACTCTTATATTTGCAAAGCTTATCTGAAGAAACCGAAGCAAACTTGGGGAATAGGCTACTAGACGTCAGTTGAGTAACGCTTAGAGGCGATGAGGCATCTGATCAGCGAGGAACAGTCGACCTTCCGGGTCCTGATCACGCTCGTACTCTGTAGCACGCAAATTATCTCTGATGCGGTACAATGTTATTGCACGCGTAGAAAGCCATAGGACTGAACTACGGACACCACGCTGCGTTTATCTCTTTTATGTAACTGATACCTAGCGCCAAAGCCCTAAAAATGCCATTTTAGCCTTTCCCACTATTAAATAAAGTTCATAAGACTGAGGTCAAACGTGGTGTCTTTGGGCTAGATATATTTTTTTTTATCTTTCCTTAAAAATAAAACCTATTCACAGAACAGTTATTTACACAAGTATACACACAAACACAAATTTTACAGACGCAGATCTGTTCTTTCTTATCCACGACAAATTTGTTTTGTGTCAAACGAAGTGTAATTAGAGTGCACTGTTTGAGATACGCATGTTTTAAAAGGAAATAATAAAATCTGACAGAAAATTAAATTAGTAGGTAAATTTTGTCGCTGTAGATAATGGGCTGTATGGCCTCAAAAATGTCGAAAACATAGTAATATCAAAAACCAAGTGACTTACCCGAATGAAATAATTTGCACTGAAACTTGATGTTATGGGTCATGTGCTTAAGGATTTAAAAATGCACAAAGAAATTCATTTGTACTTTTTTTAAAAATTCGAAAACTATGTAAATTTACGTCATTTGTGTCAGTTTTTAAAAAATTCAAATGTACTTGGCTGTGTGTTTGAAATCTTTTAGCATATTGCTCATAATATCTAATTTCATTGTAAATTGTATCATTCGTGTAAGTCACTTGGTTTTTGTTACTAACATGTTTCCGTAACTTGCAAATTCTGACTTTGACATGCTGCTATGGGAACACTATGAAAGCTAAAAATTTATTACAAGGGGGATTTGTTGTCACAAGTAACTTGTATAAAACGAGTACTGTCGTGCAAATACAAAATTGTTAATTTTGACCACGTGAACACCTTAAACTACATACGTGAATCCTCGGTACCGACATTGGCTAAGTTCGTAGCCCTCTTACCAATAGCAGTGCAGCTAGCGGCAGAATTATTCCCTTGCCTAACTAATAACACTGAGTCTCCTAACCTGTAGTAGAATTAACATTAGCTAGGGTAAGATTAATTCTACTACAGGTTAGAAAGAAAATATGTTTTCTTATGGGAGAGTTTGGCTGCTATCACTGAAGGACCAGAAAAATACGAAACCGTATTAAATGAAATTTAAACAGGCTTGAAAATTACAGAAGTCATTAAACATAATTTTAAAGTGAAAATAAACCAAATTCACATTTTAAATTATCAACTTAAGGCTGTTCAAATGAGATTTCATTATTTTATTTCTGTACGAAGCAATGTTAGTTTTGTATTTGTCACTAGTGACTGCATTTTCCTCTTGTGAAAAATATTTAACATGCGTAGTACTCGAATACCGTAATAGCATGTCAAAGTAAAAACTTACATGGTTATGGTCACATATATCAAACGAAAACCAACAGGCTTACTGAAAGGAAATAATATAATAGATGTTACATGCTACTTGTCAAAAACTATAAAAACATAAACCAACGAATATGCATATTTTGAAAATAAGGTATTTAATTTCGAAAATTAGTTATCGAATATGCATATTTTGAAAATCAGGTATTTAATTTCGAAAATTAGTTATATCTTTTACACACTAAAAAACAAAATCCGTTTTACCTCAATCACATATTTAGTTCTCATCAAATAGCAGCATACTTCCAGATTACCACGATATCAAATTTTTAATTCTGCGAGCTGCCAGTTCGTTGTGGTATATGTTTGCGCAAACACGTACACATCCCCTTCTACGACGTGACGATCTTCCATGGCGAGGTGTCGAGTTTCGCTATTAACTCCCAGTAAAGTGGCGCTCCTCATGAGATCTCCTACAACCTTGTTGAGGAGTTGAGATGTGTGGCTGGCGCACTTGATGTTTGTGTTTTACTGGGGTGGAGAGCTCAAGCGACGTAACCTCTCCCTTCCACGTCCTTCCTCAGACTGAAGCTCGCGGGAGCCGCACTACCTTTATACAGCGTCTGCGATCGTGTTAGCTGTCTATTTACGTGCTTCAGAGCATATATTCTGAGTACATAAGAATATGAGAGAGTGCTGACTCTCAGTACATTGATTGGACCTTAATGTAACTTAAACCTCAAGAAAGCTCAGTGATTGGTCAGTCTTACCGATGCCAGCGCTCAAGCGGCAGGAACTCCCCCTGTGCCAAACTTTTAACAGTGGACTTTCTAATGTGTAGAGGATGTGATGAGGCGCGATGTGTGTCGTGTGTCGTCCCGTCTCTATGCTTCTAAGGCGCAAAATATGCTCACCCAGACGTGATGTGGGCGGTCAGCCGGCCACGAAGCAGTTATATAGAGTGTCGGGACGGCAGTGTTAGGACAGGACGATGGGGCGGTGTCGTGCCCGCCTGACCCCGGGGCACCAGGCGAGACTCAAGAGGAGGTGAAAGCTGCCTGGGCTAGTGGTCGTCGCCTGATAGTCGCGTCTCGTCCGCAGTCGCCGTGTGAACTGGGGCTTCGTCGTCGCTGCAGGGTACGAGACAGCTAGCCCACTGCACTAAACTTACAAACTATTGACTTCCGCGGGGGAAATTAGTTTCAACGATGAATTTCATTCTGTGCTCACAATCAAATATTATTCGTCGACGAAAACAAAAATTCATGGTTATCGAAACGAAAACTATTTCTAATAATAAGCGTAAACAACCGGTTATACTATTCCCAATTGTAGCAGTTTTTAAATGTCGTTTACGTGCCAAGTATGAGAAAATAATTTTATTTTTTTTTATTGTAGCACCACACCTAGCTTTAGACTGCTGGACTAAGCCGCACAATATAGTCTACGGAGAAAGACAGGAAAATATATTCGTTCAATAACCTGTTGTCGGACACCGAACAACTCCATGTGCAATCGAGGTTTAGCAATCTCTTCATTAGCTAGGTAGCTAGGCTACTGACTATGCAAGGAACCATGCGAACATTTGTCTTATCTGTACGTAATGCGGCTCCTCAACAGTTACATTTTCTGAAATTGTTTGTCGCTATATATAATGCAAAACGTTTACTGTGCATCGTATGACTGCTGTTAGTCTTAATTTCTTAATTTTATTTTAAAACTATTACATCATAAAAGTTCTGAGATTTTTGCACCAATGTAAAAAAAAAAACTAACTAGCATGGCGTTAACGCTAGACTATTACAGCTGACCTTACTGCTATCTGTCTTTACGGTGAGGCGCCAACCCAGCCAGATCACTTATTCGTAGAGATCCGACCATTTGTCCACTAGCTACTACTCGGTGGAACAGCAGATAATGAACGAATAGACAGGGCTTGAGTAATGCATAGGACATTTGATTCTAACATGGTCATTGAATTCGCGAAATTTCACCTTCTCTACTTATTCGCAATCTCAGTTGCAACAATAAAAAGGTTCGTGCCTGAAGATACCAATCGGTGTGACTGGTTTCGCTACTTATCTTGGCGTGACCCGCGCAAGGTCAGATAGCGGTAGCAGGTGACGTGAATCCTCCCACTATCCCGCAAGCCAGCAGTGGACGGGATAGGGAAGATAAGTGGAGCAGAGTTATTTTGGTTAGCGCTCAACAGTGAGTTAATCAGATCTAGGGAGTAATGATATGAGGTGAGTATGGAGCAGCGCTAGAATGAATGAGCGGGAGAAACGGGAGATCCCCGAGAAAACCCGCTGGCCAACTGTAGCGTCCGCCATGTTTCCCACATGCGAAAAATCCGGGACAGAACTTTCCGGAAGCAAAAGGTCTGACCTTTTATTTTTATTTTATTGTTAGGCTCCTTGGCGAGGTCTCAACATCGCCACCGAGCCAAACATCCCCCCTCCCTTTTCACTTTTCAAACTTTATTACTAGACAATTCCACAGTTGTGACAGTTTTGCCTTTGACAACAGTAATGACTCGCACGGACAAACCCCCAGCCAGGCCTGGTGGAATCGAACCCAGATCCTCTCGCGCCATAGTCGGCCGCTCAACCAACTATTCTACCAGAAGGGGGGGGGGATCGACACCCCTCGACCACCTTGGTCGCTTACTCCGTTTCATGTAACTATGCTAAAATATTACAGCTACTTATGGGCAACAACTTTTAATATTTTGCTGTTTGGCACATTGCAAGAGGAAATTTACATTTTAAATGTCGATATGGACATCAACGTTACATTTTAGAATTAAAAATGTCTTGCATTGAGATACATATGACAAAATATTCAAATACTATGGCTCAGAAGTAGCTGTCAAATTTTACGAACGCTATACGGAATAGAATATACTCACTTTATCACGGACTTCATATAGTTTACTCATTTACGGTTGTTGAACTTGTCCATCCTTTGGTAAACAATTTTTACATGTTGGATATTTCCCAATTTATTTTTATCTGTTAATTATGTAAACACCACACGGTCTGGCTTACGAGGTAGTTAAAAATATTAGAATTTCATGACTTGGGGTATGTTTTTACATTAGCTGTCTTACGTGTCGCTTCTGGGAAAAACATCCGGCTGAACCAGGAGATTAGTGGAATGTATGAAAGTCAATCAGAGTTTCATTTTGTTCTCCATGACTTTAACGCCTACTGTGACACGCATGCATCTGGCCTGTAGAACAGAGTAAACAGAACACTTAAGAAGAGATAAAATAAAATGATGAAATTCAGAAAGCGTATTGCGTCAGTTGTCATAACGGGAACACTCTGGCGAACAAGATACGTCCTTGATTTTAGTCAGTTATTTACTGAAGCAAAAATAATATTAATTTGCAACACTGCACATTATCGTCTTCACAACTATTCGTAGGGTATACTTAGTACTTAGGTACGTTTGGCTATATATCTGCAATGTTAACCTACTGTACGCTTTTCACGGTAAAGTGAACACTTTTGAAAGGTCTGCTAAAACTTTGTTTTCAACAATTCCTGTCCACCACTTGTCAATGCAAAAATTTTCTTTTCACTTGGCACAGTGTGTATATTTCATTGTTCACGAAAGTAAACGACTGAAACAGCAATATAAAATATAAAATGATGTTTGTTTGTTGGTCTTCCATATGTTCCTATACTAGTCACCCGATTGCGATGTAAGTTTTCTGAGTTATTTTTGCGTGGCCTGCGAAGGTTTCTGTCAAAAATATAGTACACTTTGGGATGGGGAGGAGGTGGCAAAACGGAGTACAGAGGCAAAACGGGATAGCCAAAAAATTCTGTGGAAAAAAATTTCCTTTTTCAAAATGATTCTGAAACGGATAATAATTACCGTTAACGTCTTTTTGTTTATCAAATTTATCACATTTCGAAACTGTTTTGTTCAAGAAATATCACACTAAATTGAAAATCCCGCAAACGAATAACTATTTATTGTTAAATCTGAGGCAGCTGTTTGTGCAGGGGAGTATGCTGATGTTGGTTGGCGGGTTTTCTCAGTGTGTTCCCCCTTTCCGCTTCTTGCACATTCCGGTGCTGCTCTATCGTAGGACTTTATACCAAGTCATCCCTCAGGGCTTAACCCCTTTAGAGCCAAAACAGAAGTATCGGCATCGTTGCCTATTTGAAACATGCGAAAGACCGGTATGGCACTAGTGTACGTTTTTGAAATCTGTTTAATTTTTTTAAAATGAAATAATTTTAGAAAGAATGTTTGCAGATTGCAACGGATAAACGGAACCTTTAATTGCAGTATCGTTGGTATCGAGTTATTAAATTTTAATAAATAATTTCACTTTCTGAAGGATAATGTAGACCGTTTTCACATATGTACCTCCTATAAAGCTGGCCTTAATAGGGTAAAAAAGTGCTAACTTTATCGTGAATGAAACTATACCAAAGTATACAAATTAAAAGAGTGAGGGCTAATGTAAGAGAACACGCAAGGTAATTGACTACCACACAAACTATAAAGCACTAGACCAGAAGAAAGAATTAATGTGACCGTACCTCAATTCCGTAGTGTGACGAGTATCTATTACTATTACGCATATGAAAATGACATAAAATATGAGTTAATATGGGAGCACCGCAGATAATTTAGGTGAGAAAAATAGTCGCAATTCTCACTACCAGGTGAGAACATGGCGCATTACAAGTTGCAGTGACAGTTAACAACAGAACTACTGCGGGCATCACGCTGTTTTACGGATGCAGCATATCGTTGATGTCTCTGGTGAACATACTAAACATATTCTGTAACAACCAGATGATAACGATTATAAGGTTGTTGTTATCACATTCTCCCAAGTGTTTTACAGTGTACTATCTGCCCAGGTCCTGTTGCTATAGCGTACCGTAGATTCTGTACATGTACCACGCGTTTATTTCTTATTCAGTATCACATTTTCGCCTAGTGGTGGACACTGAAACTATTTTTTTCCTTGCGTTAACAGCTTCTTTATCTCTTTACGAACAAATTTACCATACATAATTGTAATGTTCTCACATATGTCCTTACTTATCCTGTGTGAATATTGTCATGGAGCCTTTTCGGCAAATACACTACACCGTTATAAAACCCGTATACCTTAATTATTTATTTTGTCAACAAAGTAATTCAATTCCGAGATAAATGTTCTATATTACTTCCTCATTATAACATTTGAGCTGTGCATTGCTATTATTCGTTTTTTCAACTGAACTATTTAAGGTGACGTATTAGTGCCAATATTTTGTTGCGAAAATCTAGTACCTTACGTACACGTCGTCAGCTCTGTTTCATGATAAAATTAATACACGTCGTATGGGGAAGATACCCCGAATGCAGATTTTTTTTACTGGGTGCACGTAGGCGTCTTAATGCCTCAAAGGATGGCATGGAATGAGGCACTCCAAAGGAAACATATTTTTTTTTTAGAGGGCGGGGCAGATCTCAAAATAAAACACGTCAGCGAGCTACTAGTTCATCGTCCGGCACAATTCCCACATGCGAGAATCCGAGAGGACCTACCCCACCAGGGATCGAAACCGGATCGCCTAGGTGGGAGGCGAGTGGTCTAACCACTCGGTTGCCGCGTCCCCTGCTTCACGATTATTGGCAGCGTGTCGTTGTTCAGACACGCCTCTTATTTGATTGCTCTGATCAGAATAAGGCAATGGTGACATCATTACGTCTGTGATTTGCCAGTAGAAATCCCCCAACACAATTGAGAGTTTGAACATCCAATCAGTGGCCATGAAGCGAAGCTGCAGAAAGCCAATTTGTTGAAAAATCTTATCACCATATATCGTGACTATATGCACTGAATATCAGTGAAAAGTACGCACTCTTCAAACAATGTTACACGGTGCGCCAGCTTAGATGGCGAGTGGCAGATACTGAGTGAAGGGCACATTCGAGAAATTCAAGCAGCAGGTCACTGTAAAAAAAACCTAGTAGTCTACAAATACCGGAATGAAATCGACCTATGTAAATTAGCCATTCGAATTTAAAACGGTAGTAATATAATATGCAGCACATTCCAGCTCGTTACCCGCCAACTTACATGACGCGAGCTGTGATATAAGTTTGAAAATTACGTAAACATCGTATGGAGGAGTACACCGAGGTCAGAGCATTACACCCCGAGAGCAAACTTGTGACTGGATACGCTCTTAGGAGTCCGTTGAAACTTGAAGAATAACATGGCATCGAGCCCTACAACGGAGAAGGGCGGGGGAAACGGGAATACTCCGAGAAAACCAGCCAGCCAACTGAAACGCGGAAACGTCAGCCACCGTAACTAAACGTGAAACCGACCCAACCGGGAATCGAACCTGGATCGCAAAGGTGGGAGGCGAGCGCTCTAGCCGTTGCGCCAAAAGTTTAAATATTGAAAACGGTTCTTAGCAACGTGACTATAAAACCCAATACAATGTCTGGAAACGGATTTACCAAACTATCGTTCGATGGGAAAGCACAAACCGAACTCGAGATACACGAAGGTAGATTTGAGGTGGATTTAAGACCATACTTCATAAAAATTAAATTATATGGTCCCTGTTCACAGTCCCAGAAGAAAAAAATTATACACTAGACGAGTGTATTACGCGTATAGATGGTAGTGTATTGCGTACGTTGGACAGCGGCATCTTTAGAACATCGTTGATATTGTGCCTCTAACACACACACATATAGCCTATATAGAGATTGTGTAATGTCTAAGCCGAAGCATATACTAGCATATTTAGAGCGACATTCGGTGTGTTATTAACATACTTAACAATTTGGTCGCTGCTCTGGCACCACTTGAGGTTCTTGATACTGTTGAATGGAGGGAACATACACAATGAGAGAAATAACCTAAGCAGGTCATTGTAATGTTTTCAGTTAGCCATGAGCTAGATATTATAAAACAAGAGACTTGGTTCCTGCTCGCTTGGATGAAGCAGTGGTGAGACACGTGCATTGCTCCAAGACGTTGACATCCGAGGACACGCGGCCCAGCTCTTGCCTTGGGACTACAGACAATAGCCGCAGTCAGTGAACCTGCGACCTCTGCCCAAGTTCGTAGCACGGGGAAACAAATATTCTCCTTACATCTCAGGCGTTAGCTGGAATAAGTGTCTATGTTCAGTCACTTATTTTAATTGAATGCAATTTTGCACCAACTTGTTTTCCAATGTCTTTTGTGCAGATCTGCAGTTCTACTTCGTGTTTTTAACTTTCGCACCTTGCGGTTCTACCCGCTAATCACATACGTTTAGTGTCACAGAAACCAGTTGATTAGCACTGACACATGAGTTACTCCTCTTTGACAATAACCATGAAGCAGAGCTGCAGATGTGAACATAATGCTCTGAAACAAGTTGGTTCAAAATTCTTTTCACAGGAAATCAGTTGTGCTATCTATACGTGCATAGGCCCCAGATGACACTTTTGCTATTTATTGTTTGACCGATGCAATGAGACATACAGACACATTACCCACTTACGATTTGAACCTATTATCTGGGTATTTTCTGATGCGACGTGTTCGTTGTTAAAAAAAAAGGAATTGATTGTTGTTTTGCTATAAATATGACTAACATCGCATCTACTCTTTTCCTGTGACTTTGCGTTTTTCTCAAAACACCAGTTTGATGAATAGGCTCTTCTTCCACCGTGAACCGGAGTTACTTTGACCTTATGGGCTAACTTTTCCGACTCAAATTTTTGGTATTTATGTCGTTCGGTGTAGGAAGCTCCAGACATTAACGACATTCGTTAGAGAAACTTTTTTGAACACCCGGTTATAACTATCTGTTTATTGACAAAAGATCCCAAAAGGTCTAAGTGACCCCGCAAACGGCCAAAGAAACCACAAGGCATTAGGTTTCGCGGACATAATCGAAAAAAAAAAGCAGCTGGTAACTTAATTACAGTTTTAGCGTACCGTAAAATGAAGTTAATTTCTGAAAGCACTCAAAATATTGGTTTACGGGTTATTCATGAATAAATAGATGAGTCTAGTTAGGTACTTAAAACCTTACATTTGATCCTTACAGATAAAATTAGTCATATATTCAATAAACTGCAGCAAGAAACACTAATATTTCTAATGGAACGAAGTTACACAACTTGTTATAAAGTAACCCCAGGTGATGATATTAACCGAGGTATGTGTCGCAGTGGTACAACACTAGAATTCGGGAAGACCCGGGTTCGATTCACGATAATGGACATTAAGAAAGTGTTATCTTGCCTAATAAAAAGGGTGGGTGACAGGTTAGTATGAGTCCTTCTAGAACGGAAGGGAATGACAGCACAGATATTGTATTTGTTCTCCCATTCCCCATACCTTTATTTCTTTTATGATTACGTTAATATTTTTTTTCTGTCTCTAAAACCATGGGTAATAGAATTTTCAGAGTTTTGGAGTACACACACACACACACACACACACATATACATATACATATACATACTAGAAACAACAATGAGACGAGGATTATTTTGAAACACAAACGCTTTCTAAGGCACCGATCGAGTCAAATTGTTCGTTTAACCCCCCCCCCCCGGCTCCTTTTCCTCAATCGTCGCAGGGCTTCGTTCCGTCGCAAGGGATGCAACGGTACATTCTGCAGCGTCTGATTCTATATTACGGTATTCAATTATGTTTCGAAATCTTTCCAGACGATTACTGAACTGTTTCGTAACGAACATTTCGAAGATCCGTCCAAACGGGAAACGAGAGTTGGCTTCATCATTCCAGGCTGGCGGTTGCCGACCTCACTGCCACCCCCCTGTTTCCACCCCCTTTCTTCCCCTACCTACCTTCAAGGGTGCCGCTGGGGAAAGGGCAACATGCGTGAAGCCATTTATTTACCGCTGTTCCTCCAATTCGTTGAGCTAATTTCTCTTCCCCGCGTCAAATACAAAAAATTGTGTACATAATCTACAGCGGTTCCAACATTAATGAAAAGCTAATTAATTTCCTATTAGTGTTAATTTATGGTCAGAATGGTATTACTACGGCAGTTAGAACTCTCCTGACTTATACTGATGCAAGCTATTTTGAAAGATATTTATGGAAAGGGCATTACGCAAGTAAAATAAAATTGCAATGCATTTTTGCGGGAAGACTTTTTCGTCAGGTGATTACGTAAACGTTACGTAAAACCATTGCCTGATTAAAGTAACACCCCTATCTTCACATTATATTAATTTAATTTTTGCATTTCATACACATATATGTACATTTGGCTAAAAAAAAAAAAAAAAAAAAAAAAAAAAAAAAAAAAAAAAAAAAAAAAAAAAAAAAAAACGTAGAATATACTTTGGCTGGCAGTTCCGAAAATTAAATAATTAAATACTGTAATTTATTTTATCAGTGATTTCGGCAAAATGATATTCTAGGAATTTTTTTTTCGGAGATCCTATAAGCCCTTGTTAATATATTTCAGAATTGTTTTTGTTTAATGTAGACCGGGTATTAATCTACGCCTTTATTGTACAGAAACGAATCAGAAAAAAAGTTAGGTATATCGAAATTTGAATTAACAAACAATGGCGATGAATCGTCTGTCTCAAGGAAATGTACGAAGTTACGTCGTACGTTTGTGGATAATCAAACAACAGAATATACAAAAGTCTATTATGTAATACAATCAGTTAACACACCATGACGAGTACTGAGCTCCTGTATTTGGAGATTTTTACCACGTATAAGAAGGGACCCCTGATATTCGCGATAAGAATTTTGCCTTACTTTGTATTGATGCCTTACGTGCACATCTGTAGTTATGCTTCGTGGTCAGTGATAGGATATTTTAACAGTCGCGAGCCTTGGGATTCTACCGGCAAATCACAGACGTGTGTTGTTGCAGGAACGTTATTGGAATTTGGAATTGACTCAGTCAAATTATATACGGCTCTTCACATAGACACGCTGCCAATAACCAGAATGCAGAATTGCAGACGTGCACGTAAGGCACTGAAACAAAGTGAGGCAAAATTATTTTGCGAAAAACATGGGTCCCTACGTATAAGAACAGGAAGTACTGGCAAATAATATAAAGGCGACATTTATAAGCATATCAAGTGCCAAATACACCTCTACGTATAAAGCATTGGAGTAGCATACAGACTTCGTATCGCACCTATTACGATGAGAAGAGCCACTTATTTCATGCTCAGTGATTGGGTCCTTTTAACTCTCAAGGTAAGTCATGTAGGCACGACAGATACGACACGGCTGCTGCGACACACAAAAAAAAAGTTTGCCAATTAGCATCAAGACTTCTGGGACCTCAATGCGCCAAAAATAGTGGACGCGACGCGAATTTATGATTTTGAACCGCTAAAATAAAAAAAAAGTAAGTAATTATTTCAGCAACAAAAATAAATTTTCGCCATATACAAATTATATGGTTGCGCCAATCAAATTTTGTTTAACTCAACTAAACCTCTCTTCCAGTATGCTGCGCGTCACCGTCTGGAAAGTGACTCCTTTTTTTAGTTAAATATATTTGATTATTTAATAATTCCATCAAAAAACGCATATTCAAACCACATCGCAAGGCTGTACAAAGTCTACGTGGGCGGACGGCCTAACGACGTTCGAAAAAAATGTGATTTTCGAAAATTTGTATTTTATTTTAACTAAAATTTTTTAATTGTAACGTTTTTATTGTTGTGCAAAATAAAAACTAATCTTAAGTACTGTAGATCAAACGTTTGGTTTCACATTAAACTATTTAATTTCTATGAGCATTGTTATTTTACTATTTTTTCCGAACAGAAAACCACATAATTACGACTGTGACATATACTTACGAGTAAACAATGGAATCTTATGTTTTTGTTTGTGAAGAATTATAAAGTTGAGCAGTGTTTGGTACAAATACAAAATTACGATATTTTTCTTTCCAGCACCTTCCATTATCCGCCTGTCAACGCTATAAGGTTAAAAAAAGGTAATAATTCGAGAACTTTTTAATGTGTTTGTACAATTTTGGACTATGCTACTAGAGGGATTACTTGCTGTTAGGTCATCAAATCCCCTGAATTAAACGATGCTTACAACTAGAGGTACGTAAATTTCGCAGATACATTCCAGGTCAGGTTGAACGTCAATTATGTATACATCATTGTCATGTCTGTGACTTGCTGGCGGCTGTTACGAAACGCGTTTGACTACTGCAAGCCAGTAGTAAATATGGAAATAATGCGAAGGGCTATCGCTTGCTACCTGCTTGTACGGTTATAAGCCAATAGATAATCGATTGTGGCCCGTGGGTGTATAGGACTGACAAGTCTAGGCTGTTGCCAGATGAATCCGCGAATTTGACGTAGGCCTACCTCTACTTACAACGAATACCCCAAAAGTGTTCTGGCGGGAGCTGCGGTGGCCGAATGGGCGGACCATTCGGCTTCCACCAAGGCGATCCGGGTTCAATTTCCGGCGGGGTCGGTTCCCGAATTTGTGGGAATCGTGCCGGACGATGCCGCCGGTCGGTGGGTTTTCTCGGGGATCTCCCCTTCATTCCGTCGCTGCTCCACACTCACATCATGTCATCCCTCACCAGCGCTGAAGACCTCGATGTTAATGGGGTGAACATAATATCTCACTCACTCACTTAACTAGCGTGCTGTTTTCTCGCCGATAACTCTCCTCTATAAGACGTTCAGTTGCGGGCTTGCGGCCCTGTTATGTAATGACGTAAATGTAATAATAATGTGTATTGTACACACCGATACCTTTAAATTGGCCCTTCGGTAACATTTGCACATTAAAAAACCATATTTTCGCAATATTCTACTACAAGAACTTAGGGGGAGGAACGACCGTCAACTCAAACATACTAGTTTATTAAGGAATAAACTGTATTTGAGTTTCATTACTAACTACGTTAAGACATAGAGTAAGACTCACTTGATTGTTTGTGGTAATATTAGTAGAATGCACGTATTAGCCCAACCTTTTGAGACATCCGGGGTAGAATGCTGATTAATTACTTTGGAGGTCGCCGTGACTGAAATAGCAAACAATTTATTGTTACGTCAGAAATTATATCAGTACATATTCTAAGCTCTTAAGACATAAAAATTCTCAGAAATGAATTTGAACCAACGATTATGATAATGTTGCGTGCCATGTACCTGGAGGCCGGTGGTCGGCGGCTGTTTCGTGGCACCTTGAGGGCTGGCCGATGATTCAAAGCCCGGATGGCTCATAGTGGGAATCCCGCCGAAACGACGTCATAGATACCTGTCCCAACTGCGTCTTAACCCTTCGAGGGCGGCCGACGTGACCACAAGCACATCCGAAACATGATGAAATATCTATTTTTAGACCCCTGTAATGCGGGGAACACCCGACTGTCTGGGCTAGTATAAAAGCACAGAATCGGCACATTTGAGGAGAGTTCGCTATTGGTAGTGCTAGAGGAAGGTGCTACGCCTGTGGAGAGAGACTGGTGAAGACATCTTGGTGACGTCAAAGTCTACTGTGA
>PNEQ01084260.1:84356-121083 GCA_003012365.1 Medauroidea extradentata | reverse complement strand
TCTGCCCTCAATTTTGATGACTTTTCTCGTCCTCCACTGTAAAACCAGCAGTCCTGCTTCTTGTAGGCTTTTCCTAAGGGTGTCTGTCGTCTTCAAAAATGGAAACGGTGGTGACAGACGTTCGCTTGCCATCCTTGGTGGTGTCCTGAGAAAAAGGTTTCCTCTGGGGTTTCCTCAGGCACCACTAGGGGGCGTGGCACTGTACTATTACTTTGCTATTTGGAATGCTTTAATAGCCACCTTTTTCAGTAACAATTTCTTCCTTATTTTCTTACCTAACTTATTTGATTATTTGTGTAACAAAGTTTTTGTTTGATGTATTTTTTTGCAGATTTTTCTCTATTATCAAATTAATAATAGGTTTTCATTTTATACAGGCACTAACCAAATTATTTCTTACAGCCAGTTAATACGACTAACCCAACTTACCGCGGATGAGCTGAAAAGGGACTAAGAAAATAACAGTACACGAATAATCCTGCGTTCGAGAATAATAAACTACAAGAAGACAAATATTCCTGATGGAGACTATCCTCCCACGAAAATTGATTAGTACATAAACCTGAGATGAAAAAAATTCCGAAACTATTATGTGGTAACGATGTCGAAGAATTAGTTTTCATGACTTGTGTTTAGTGAGGCTTTGGATCCACTCCTGGGCTGCATTCAGGTTGTTAGCATTACTTCTGTCAGACAACAGTTGTGATGTTGTAACTCCTGTATCGAATATGCACTCTGCTGACTGTGTTTAAATATTTTCACTAGCGGTTTACGAAAGAAAACCTCTGTTGTTCCAGGTTGTGTAGCATTTATACTCGTCCAGTTTAAAAATATGTTAACTTTCGCTACAATATGACTTTCTGGCTAACCCTGCAAGAGAGGTGTGAGATGATTTCAGGAGAAGACACGTGAAAATTCCGATAAGATCTATAAACACCGGTAGTAAAAAAATGCACAGAAGAGTGAACACGTACAATTTTCGTTCAGAACATCGAACATATAAGCACAGAATGAGAACTGAGTGCACTAGTTGTGAAAATTAAAATTATGGAGTTGCAAAACTTCAAAATGTTTAGAATTTGATATTCCAGTGTTTCAACTTTAACTTTTTTTAATACTCTGCACGATGTAGAATCCCTAGTGTAGGCGAAGTTTACAAACTATTACGAAGAATAATTTAAAAAATTAAAAAAGGCATATACAACACATTTTTATCCTTTAATCTTGATAAAGTATTTACGACATTTTGATTGGTGCTATTTCCATATATACATACATACACACACATATATATATGTATATATATACAGAGAGAGAGAGAGCATCAACTATAGAGGTAAAAAAAATCCGAGATTGGTATAGGTATGTTCCGTAGTTCATCGTAATTTTTTCCTGCTGTATTTACATTGTACGTCTGTACCGGACATAACAAAGCAATATAATGCATATGCAAAACGTTGTCCGGCTCGCGTAATTTTAGTGTAAAACTACGTTTTGAAATTAATCCAAATGCAAATCATTCATATATTCAGAACATATTGTTTGCCAAATTACTAGAAAGGAGTCGTGTGTTATAATACAATGTAAGGCATTTATTTATGTATAAGATACGATCACATTACTCTTTCCCCTCAAGTATTAGAATCAGGTAGTTGTAATCTATTTTACAAAAAGCTGATGTATCGGTACAACACAATGTTGTAAATTTCGCAGGTTAATTACGCAAGTATTCTGATAAGGAAAAAGGCGTCATTTGCAATTTTTACTGTAAAATATAACTATCTCGACCAACAAGGAATCTTCATCACAACACTCTGAATAACAGAAATAATTTAGACAACTGACTAATCAAACATGAACGCGTGTAAGTTAAATATCTTATTTTTTTGAGCCTGCCTGAT
The DNA here is from genome assembly GCA_003012365.1 of Medauroidea extradentata. Taxonomy (NCBI): domain Eukaryota; kingdom Metazoa; phylum Arthropoda; class Insecta; order Phasmatodea; family Phasmatidae; genus Medauroidea; species Medauroidea extradentata. The sequence goes on along the minus strand of PNEQ01084260.1, from coordinate 119,182 downwards.
TTAAAGAGCATAAACTTATAACCGGTTTACTTATTGCAAATATTTTAAAGTAGCCTAAGTCTTCTGCCTTCCATACAAATGAAGACATACCACCATTAGTCCGTCTGGCCGTACATTGCCAAGAGTCCAATTAACCCAAATTTATTTCCTTTAGCTACGAAGTACTCATATTAAAAATCATAGAATTAATGTAATCTTTAAAAAATCTGTGAAGTAATAGGCTTGGAAAGCTATTTTACAGCAAACAATCTTTAAATGGGCATTTTATACAATCACCTGGTAAATTTTAACCAAATACAAAATATCTGTCTAAGAAATGCAAACAGTGAGAAATGTACCCACAGAACGACGCGCTTGGCAAACGTGTAGTTTGTTAAAATCACTTACACGAAATCAATTTCAAACAGTTATTTCAAATTATTTTGTTACTCTGCAACTTGCTTCAAGGGAACAGTAATTTGGTATTTATAATTATTTCATTGGAGAATAAAGAAATTTCGGGTGTAATGCTTGCTAGTAGATTTAACGCAATGTATTAAATTTTATTATTGCACTACATATCCTTTGAAACACTGTATTTCATTTGACTGGTACTAGGTACATAATCAACCATTTAAATTAATTATTCTTATTGTTATTTGATTTCGAAGGTTACAAATAAAACTATATAAAATCATTAATGATCTAGAAAGATCATAATCTACTTATGTTTTCACTTAGTAAGAAATTTCGGTAGTAGATATGAACTTAATAAACTCTCACTTTTTATGTAAACACGTTGATGATAATACGGAGCACACATTATTCTTTTTTAGCAACGTTATTACTATTTAACACCATTCATACACGAGCATGTTCCGACCGAAACTAGCGAGAAAATATTATTTTTCTAACAGCTCGGATAATTTTATTCTACTCTGGCTGTTCTAGATTGAGTTAAGGCCGTTGTCCCATGTTTATACTGTTTTCGTGATAGTTTATTTTTGCCTAAACTAGGGCAGAAATAAAATATTTGTTTGGCAGATTCTTTTAAAATTCTTTTTACCACGACAGCTAATTTATTTTCAAGACAGTAAACACTATGGTTTTATCTCATCACGTTACTAACGAAATTTGTGTTAAGTGAGTTAATTGGCTAAAACAACTCCAAATAAAACCGCTGAACATATGTGTGATGTCTGCTCTTGTCTAAGCTTAAATAAAATTAATATTGGAAAATAATAGAGACAAGGAAGCATGTAATTAATTTCACGAAATGTACACAGACGTATAAAAGTAAAATGGTTGCACATTTGAAGCAGCATGGTCAAACAGGGTACCTGGTAATGGCGAAATCGCCGCAGCTCCAAGACAAATGCACGAAGACCATCACAATTTGTTTCTGAGATCTCTACAATCTTTCATTTCGTGACAAGCGCCCCACCCCCGGAGACTACACGCTCGCACGACCGACTTTGGCAAATCGCCCCTATCCTCCCCCGGAAATGCTGCCTCCTTTACTTCCCTTCGCCCGGCTCTGGGTTCCTGTTTTCGTGCGAGGGTTCCGGGCCAGGCTGGCGCCTAGCGGGCCAAATGACATTTGACAGCACCCTTGTGAGGACAGCAACAACGACACACATCCTAGCTGAAACGTCGGACTTCTTCCAAGTGGCATGCCAGGACAAGTCGGCTGGAAACAATGTACAAACAAGCAGGACGCGAGAACCCTTCCTTTCCAGCGCTTCTTAGCCCACGAGGAAGATATAATTCATCACCAGGGCGTTCAGTGGCCACTAGTTGGCCAACAACACAGCTCCAAACCCGAAGAATTAAATTATTATGACGTGCCATCTCACCCGAGCATTTGCTCTTCTTTTATCGGCTCTGAACAAACAAACTGTACACTGGAACAAATAAATCTTGAGAGTTAGTGAACCTGGCGCGTCAGCCGTGTAAAGAGCGTCGTACGGAAAGTATTTTTGCTTTTGTAAATAACGAAAATATTTCCAATACGTTTATTTACGAAGAAGACTCTCTCCTGACTGTGTCTCTATGAGTTTAAATATATCGTCCGTTAATTAAAACTCCCCCATACTTCTAAAAATGACTTTCGCACGTTTCTGTAGATGAGAAAATATCAACCGTATTCATAAAAGAAAATCATAGAAAACTGCGTTAGACTTTACCAAATACTTTCCACATATTAAGTAACAGGGATATCTCTTGAAGTTCCGTTGAATAGTACATTCTACGAAAACACTGCACGCTAGGCTAGTACTTCGCGCCTAGAGGTGATTAGGTGTTGAGGGACATTTCACATATTTATAAAATGACAATAAATTTTACTAAATGTATTAATTTTTCTAAAATTTCAGCGATTAAATAAGCTTAAAAACTAAAAAAAAATATAATTTTATTGTTTTATGATCACTAATATTTCAGATTATAATTAAAGGCGAAACTATCTAATACCCCAATTATGAAAGAAAATATAAATGCGTGTAAATGAAGTAAAAGTATAATTTTTAAAAAATAATATGTGTTAAAATTGTTGCAAATAATCGGATTGGGATTTGAAATGGAGACATCAGAGCTCACTGAAACTTAACATTCTTCCCATTCGACAACTTGTATTCGCACTTAAGCCCCATTAAAATTTACTTTTTAAGAGAATAAAAATTACACTTTTCTTAATGTAACTTAGTCTACTACTGAATTTAAAACAGTAAATATTATATGGCTCTAGAGAGGGACTTGAGGGAAGATTGAGGATTTTCCGCAATGGTGTGACGTCATGTCCACCACCGCTACCGTTTATGTCTTTGGCACAGGAGCCGAAACATGGCCCTTGAATTTTCGTGACACTGGGACCAGAAATGTTCTAAACAATTTCTAGAAGGTCAAAGATTGACCAAAATGTCTAAAAACCACCAAAATTAAACAATATATGTTATCGAAAAACTTCCACAAAATTTAAAAAATCACATTTGATTGACCCATCATAATGCTTCCCATTTCCAGCAGACGGAAAGAACTTAGAATTTGAAGAAATGATTAAATTGAATAACACGAATTACATTATTTTTTTAACGAACGTTATCGAAAAAAAAAAAAAAACATATTACTCGTTCTGCTTCATCTGTTAGACATTGTACAGGACGTGACATTAAGAATGTCTCTAGCGAAGAAAGTAAAATAAACAAATAGCCCTCGAAATCACCACGAGCAGAGTCGTCCGCTGAACCAACCAAACACATCCGAACAATCATAGTGGTCATTATAAGAGTGACTCTACATTATATTCAACATAGTTCGCTGAGAAATTGGTGCATTTGTAACCGTTTCGCGTTATTGGATATATCAACTTTGTAACCCGATATATTCATTTTAAGTTTTTAACACGAACAATTATTTATTACTCTATGTATGAAATACATTCTACTGAGCTCGATCTACGGTATATTAAAAATAAACATTGTACAGTAATTTGACGTGATAAATACTTAAGTTTGGTTACAAAACTTTAGTATGTTCTTAGTACCCTAAGATTTTAAATCAACAAATTTTTTTTTTTCGGCAAAAACAAATTCTGAGGTTGCGAGATAAAATAATTCTTGGGAAACGATATTTCCGAGAAAGCAGTGATTTCTTTTGCCCTTTGCTGTTTAATGGTTGCATGTAAGTATTTTACTACGGGCACCAAATCGACGATTCCGCAAGTCCAGCGTAGGTGAATGAAACATACGGTTACTGATATAGGCCTAATTTAAGCAACTGCTACTGACTTAGTGTCATTGTTTTGTTAAGAAAACATTGTACTTAAAAACAAATTTCGGTTTTTATTATTTGCTCTGTGAGTTGTAAATAATGAAAGACATGGTCATAGTAGGTGATTTCTCCGGCTATTTAAAATGCTTAGGATAAGTTTCGACTAACCGATTTTACAGCACATGCTTACATGCGGTTCGAAATAAAAAGAGCACTCAAAAAATACCTGCTAAAGTTCTATTTTCAGCTAATTCATATATTTCCGCGCTAACAACGGGCCAAGCCTAACCTCTCTGGACACGTCACTTAACGTTTGCGTGTGTAAGATAAATTGCGCTGTCAGTATAAATCGATACAGTTTGATTAAAAAAGTTTTTTAATTATATAAAATACAGTTACGTCGATTTAATTTGATTTTGTTTCAGTATTGTTGTATTTAAATAGGAAAACACGCGGAACTATATTTCGTAATTTCGCTGCCAACCATACAAGCAGTAAGGCAACTATAGTTAATTTTGAATTATATGCAGTAACGGCTAGTGATATTTTTCAAAGATTAAATTTTTAGTGCTCACTTTATCCCGAATGTTACTCGTATTTGGTTAAGTGACGAGATTTTTGTAAACGAGGTGACGTGAGACGGGATGATTTTACGGCTTTTTAACGACGTATTAATAGTCGATGAAGGTGTAGTAATGTGAATGGACAACACAACATCAATGCCCGTGCCAAGATTCAAAATCCAGGACATCTCGCGCAGTAGACCGGGCCCTAACCCTGATAGCAAAATAAGCTTGATTCAAGCTTGAATCAAGCTTGTCATGACAAGTCTGCAAGCTTGCAGCAAGCTTGTCATGTCAAGCCATAAGCTTGAATCAAGCTTGAATCAAGTTAACTAGTCTCCACACGACAAGCTTGCAGCAAGCTTGCGAACAAAGCTTGATTCAAGGTTGCTGCAAGCTTGTAGCAAGCTTGCCTCGTACAGGGTAGGATACAACTGTGAAAAATAGGCTTGACTCAAGCTTAATTCAAACTTACCAAATTGGGCTTGTAATGGCAAGTCTAAATCAAGTCAAATGCAGGCTTGCCGCAAGTTTACATGCTATCTGGGAACTGACTACACTACGGAGGCTGATTTTGACAACGAGGTTTTTAACGCTGGTGAGTGGTTTTTTTTTGAGGTTAGTATGGGGCATCACTGGAATAAACGGATGGAGGAAGCGACAGAGTCACCAGAAAACCCGCCGACCTATGGCATCGCAAAGTTATAAACATCCGTTGATATCGTGTGTCAGTTTAATTACTTCCTAATTACAAACTGTTTACTGAAACATGAGTGTTGTAAATTGTGATTAATGTTTGCTATTTCTGTTTAATTGGGTTAGAAAATTATGTTCAGTATAAACCGCAACATATTTTTTAAATGCAATATGTAGAGACATGAACTTTTCGCGAAAAGAATTTTGCCCCACTTTGTTCCAGTGCCTTATGTGCACGTCTGCAGTTCTGATTCACATATATTGGAAGCGTGCCTTTGAACTGTGACGTTTCTCATTTGACTGTACCAATCACAATAAGGTTACTGTAACACCACACGTCTGTGATTTGCGTGTAAAACCCTACGACACACGAATGTCAAAACATCCAATCTCTGACCGTGAAGCAAGTCTGCAGACGTGCACACAAGTCACTGACACAAAGTGAGGCAAATTTCTTTTCGCGAAATGTTCATGTCTCTAGCAATATGATAACGTCATTACAAACATTAGCATAACAGTGAGACTAGTTTCCTGAATCGACAATGAGAGCAGAAGAGCGCGCAACACACACATGGGAATTTACGAAAAAATATCTTCCTAGAGGTGGCGGCAGTTTTCGAGGGGTTACATCCAGGTGATTCGGGTTCAATCCCCGGTTGGTCCGGGGTAGGATTTTTCGCACGTGGGAAATTTGGCGGACATAGCCGTTGTCCGACAGTTTTCCCTCAGGGATTTTGCCGTTTCCTCTACCTTTTTTCATTCTGTCACTGCTCCACACTCATCTCTCCTCACCTCATCCATTCTCCGGACCTGATTGGAAACAGGTATGTCTCGCTAGTCGAGTTGACAACCCAACCTTCACCATGGCCTTCTCTCATACACAACGCAACCATGCCCGAAGATGTTAAAACGTGCTGGTTCATTTTAAATTACAGTATTTGTTGTAAGTTTACTTTGTGGTTGTTGAACGATTCCTGTGATGGGTTGTTATTATCATAAACAGAACCGTTAATGTGGTCATACGCAATTTTTAGCAAACACTGGCGAGTTTCATAAAAAACTAAAAAATAGAAAGTAGAAGCTATTATTAGCTCTTGTCAAGAAATATATAACATGTTTACAATTCCGGAAAGGAATATAGCCGACAAAGAAAACAAAAAAAAAATAATTCCGGAATGAAGCAGTATAGTCGTTGTATAAAAAAGGATGCAAAAACAGAAGAAAAACAAGTAAAACAACGAAATGAGGTTCATGAAAAGTTACGACAAATTTGGACAAGAACAGCAATGACCAAACAAATGACAATATATGCGAATGTATGTAAACGACAAACTAAAGATAACATTTCTAAGTCATTTCTTGCTGCAATAAAGCGAACCAACAGTTATCCGAAATCACTCCGGTTTAATGCTACTATTATTCCTTTACACAAACCATGGCAGCTTCTGTGCAGTTCGGAAATTTTAAAACTACTGGTTCTGACTATATCGGTCTTATTTTCAACAAGACGTCAATGTCTGCGTGAAGGTAATTTGCGCTTACGAGGCATAGAAGTGCGGAAGCGGTGAGGACGACACAGTAAACGCTTCACTCCTAGCCTCAGCAATTCTAGGCCTCTAACGCTCTAAATACGTTCACCCAGGTGGCCATATTATGTGCTTCCTTACATGCATACCATCTGACGTAAGTAGAAGCGACAAACACGCTGGCTTCGTTGAAAATATACATGTCTGTCTGTGTTGTTTTAATATTCGTTATACTATGTAGCCTCGTAATATTTGACTTCAAATATTTTTTATCCTGCTTTGTCTTCTTGGTTTGATTTTCTTCGTAAAAATGTTATTGGTATTGTTCGTTACTAACGATTTGTAAGTTTTCCCCTTGTATTTCAGTCTGCGCCTTTATTTGCAAACAACTTATGTAAAGTTTTTCAAGGAACTGTAATTTTTCCGATATGTTGTACGAATATATTTCTTCTTGTTTTATTGACACGAAACCTGTATGAAAACGTGTTGTATTTATAGTTTTAATATTATATTTTGCAATTTACTGGTTTTATGTCAGAAATAAACATCGTATATTTAAAACATCATCGTTTTTTGTTAATGTTTATTATTAGTGACTTTATTGTTTTATGCCCCACGGTCTTAGGAGTTTTTTTTGCGGATGACACAAATATTACTTTAACAAGAAAGAATACAAATTAGCTCTAAAAAATTCATATCAGTAATATTTGAAACTCACTGTATGGTTTTAACAAATATGTTTACTATGTATTAAAGCAAAACAACTTTTTTTTAAATTTTACACTAGCCTTTAATATTTTCTAAGTAGAAATAATCATGATTGTAAAATATTAATTAAAATACGTAAAGTATTTTGGATGTTTGTTCGGGTGGTAGTCATAACTGGAAAGTACGTGTTAAAATTGTGTAAATATGTAGTACTTCTGGTTTTACTGTTCGGTATCTTGTACAGCATAGCGTACTTCAATAACTTTCTTTTTTCCATTGCATGATGTCCGTACGTCACTTATTTCTGGGCGACGGAATACAACAATAGTAAAGTAATCCTGCTTCGAAAGAGGGCCCTTAGTTTAATAGGTGGCTTAAACTTTGAGAAACTTGTAGGTAAACAAAATTTAAAAAAAATATTGTGTAAGGTTACTTGGAAGACGATTTAACACTTATGGAATTTTAAAGTCATAATATTTAAATAAATGTGCGAAAAAAATATTACGCTACTAAACTATTTTTGTTGGACATTGTGTAAGTCAATAATGAGCTGAAAATTATTTTAAAAAGTTTAAATAATAATTACGAAACGTAAAAATCGTGTGTGACTGGCATCTTCTCCCTGCTGATATTTTCCCCCGAGTTACCTTACTTACATTTACATCTCAACTTTGCGTGCGTCTCTTAAGGATTATCGCAAATACTTGTGCTGTTTTTACAGTAAATAATGTTGTTGATTTTCATAACACACGAGGTGCTTTAAATCATCACATTCCTGATAGTAATTTCACAACCTCTTCCAGAAGGAGGACTTCTACAACACGTCATTATTTACTAATAAGTTATTTTGGCAAACAAACAAATTCTAAGAGAGGAGACACGCAATTATTTGAGTGCATGCTAAGAGCAAACGTCAGTAAAAATTCTCTTTATTACCGTGATAAACTTTTGAATAGAAAAAAATACTTTTAGATCATGATTTCAGTTTATTTTGTTGTATTTACTGTATGTACATACTATAGTATTTTGTGTAATTTATTTGTATTTTATCTGTGTATTATTGCCTTCTACACCACTACACTCTAAAATGGATTTTCTTTGTACTTTTACATATCCTTGCAAAAGTACAAAGATATTCTTAGTAAAATCATTACTTTATGAAGTTACAAAGGTAAACTTTGCAATACTACAAAGGAATTCTTTGTACCTATACCGACAGTTCCTGCACTGTAAATTATTTTGTAAAATACGAAAACGCACTACTTCGTAGTTGTACAAACTTTTGTAAGCGTTGAAAAATAGTCCTTGTAAAATTATTAGTTTATAATTTTAAAAGGATTTTGGTTGCAAAAAAAACTTAGAAAAATCGTGTAGCCTACAAAAATCGCAAGTTCGCCAAAAATTACATATGCAAAGATTACAACCTCTGAAAAGTATTTTTCTGGAATAAAGTGAATGTTTGTATTAATTGCGTGCTTTAAAAGAAAGAATTATTACTGAACTGCATATTGAATGCATACAATTAAATAAAGACTATAAGCGATACAGATGTCACAGTGTTTGGTGCCGACCGCTTGTAGCTCAGTTGGTTGAGCGGCCGATTTTAGTACGAGGGGTTCGGGGTTCGATTACCAGGGCTGGCTGGGTGTAAAATTTGTCTTTGTCTGTTAGAGTCATTTCAATTGTCAGAGTCACTAAATACTGTCACGACTGGGGAATTGTCTAATAATAAAGCTGTAAAGGGGGGATGTTTTGCTCGTTGACGATGTTGAGACCTCGCCAAGGAGACTGACATTTAAAAAAGTGGTAAAAAGCTTACATTCTAAGCATGGGGAGAGTGGTTCAAAACTTAGCACCCCCTGAGAGTGTTTATATTTTTTTTTTTTCAAAATAATTTCATGTACACGTCCTTTATTCAAAAATTATTTGACAAATAAGTTCAGTGTTATTTATGAAGTACAACGAACATTTAAATTATTTTTTCCTAATTGAAAGTACAACTACAAGGCTAGTTCTTGTAATTTTACAAACATATACTTTTCATTTTGTTACAAGGACAATCATTGTAGTTTTACATGGAATTACTTTGGCAACTTCGTTTCCAAGGATTTTCTTTGTAAAAATACAAAAAAAAATTTACAGTGTAGTTATATGTAGTTTTCGTCGCCATATGTATTGTATGTTTCATAAGGAATATGTATGGTCATGCATACTTTATACTAAATAAATCAATAATTTAAAAATAAATTCCTACTATAACGTTTTTGCATTACAAACATAATGCAAACCCTGCAGTTAACATGATAAAAATTACTCGTTATTTCAGAAATATTGGTTTTATAATTGCTGTAACGAAAAGCTTATATGTTTAAGGAGACATGTGTTACAAGTATTTATAAAATGTAACGTTAAGATAACTTTTATAAGCTTACAGATGTTAAAGCCCACTGTTTGCTAGTGAAAGTTACACGTAGCCTATTGTAAAAATTCGTGACGGAAGGAAAATGTGAATAATTGCCACTTTTTCCTTCGACTTCCATGGTAGTTGGGAGGACTGGCCATTTAATTTCGTCAGGAACCTTGGGGAATATATCGCCTTAACAGTTTCAGGTATATCAGTGTATTTCGCTCTTAGTTCAGATTTTGATTGGTAGATTCGTATGGCTTAACGTTTTGTATAATGTGAGGTTATTAGAGATGGAAACATTGGTTCATACAATTAGTAACAGGAAAGTATGTGACCACTGCATGTACAGAGGAACCGTCCCAGTACTAGCTTAAAGTGATTTCAGTACATCATGCGTACAAATTTGGCTAAGTATGGCACGTACAGTGTACGGATTTGTATACAAATTCGTTAGACGATGTGTGCTCCTGTATTGTGAAATAATATGGTAGGAACAGAGAGAGAACATTTGTTTAATTAATCGAATTTGGACGACCGTTTAAAAAAATTTTACATTTTAGTTCGACTGTGACGAATTTGGAAATGTTAACGAATAATGTCTGATTAGCCAACTTTGTAGATTCCTGTACTCTAAAGGCTAAAACCTGCATGATTTTCTCATCGGAAAACACATGTCTCAGAAAATGTAATTTTGGAACTGTGCAACACAGAAACATTTATTTATTACGAGTTGTGAAGCAGACAGGAGATCATAATTTGACGCACTCTAATGTTGATAATCCGTTTGGTCAATAAATTGAGCTACAACGTATATTAATAAGACCGATAATAAATTTTTGCAGGTATTTATTAGGAAATAAAATATAAAAAATGAATATACTCAAAGTAAGTTTTTTTTTGCTACTGTAATGCAGCCTTTTATTTTTTAAGACAAATAAAAATTCTTTAAATGTAATGAATGCATTTCGGTTATTTTATCCGAATAAATTATTTTAGCGAATCTAATACTTGAATATTACATCATGGCAGCTTATAAGCATTGCTAACCCTTGAGTTGCAACTAGAAAAATATATAAATTATAATGAGAAATTCTAAAAATGTTGTATCTATGTTGCCTGACGTCTAATCATGTCTTCCAGAAATCAGTAAATTCAAAACTAACAACAGTAATTTTGTTTGAGAGTAAAATGATTTTATGCACCCATATCTTCCAAAATTTGAAAAATACCCTACACGTTTTTATTGTACACACTATTTATTTTATTTTAATTTCTTTGTGTCACATTTTTCATTCGTTTGGAAAATGGTAAACGGCTCACACTTCTAGTAAAGAAATTGTTTTATAGGTGTTGGTCTACGATGATTGATTAGTTGCCTGTAAAGGAGGATAGTGTCGATGTTAAGACTTAGTCGTCTGGGACAGTAAAGACTCGTAATTCCTTATAACGGCAGTGTACGCTCTAAATTATAATTAGTAAAATTTTCACAGTATCAAAAAGTTTCAAGGCTTTTCACTGTTGAATCTATCTTCTGTCAATGTTGACTGATAAAACAGTGAAAAAACAACAGACTTGGATAAAAGGCGAAAATAGTAAGTAGACTATACTTCACTATTTAATCAGTACAAATGCTACTATTCAATCTGTAATTTAAAAACGTTAGTTTAAATCTGAAACCGACATGTCATATCAAAAATTTCATACGAATCTAGTCTACTTGCTATTAACAATGAACAAAAATTTCCAAATGTGTACGCTTGTTTTTTTTTCAAGAATGGCGTCTTTTGATAGCTTGCATTTAAATGCACAGTAATATTTATTTTAAACATAATAATAAGTAGGTTCTCGTTGTTACGTTGTTGTGGATAGTTGACTTTGGTTAATATTCGGTATCCCTCTGTTGTTCACTATGTAGATCACGCTGCTCTGAAACTTTTACACTTTACTACAACGGTATATTAAAAATATATAGAAAATTAACACACATGCCCGGTAAGCAACAATAAATACCAACTCGAACAATCTCGTGTTCACTTTGGAGCAATGATCTGAGCAGCGTGATATTTTAGAGGTTGTGGTTCGATTCACGTTGGTACTCTCCAGTATTTTTAATTTTGGCGCATGATTGTATTTAGCTTACGGTATACTTAGAAAAAAATAGATTTGCATTTAATGTAGAATCACGAAACGTTATGTACACATCAAGGGGGAAAAACCTTACGTCTTTAATTCTTGAAAATACATTTTTCAGTCTGTTGAATTTATTTCGCTGATGCAGTCTGTAGTTTATAACAGATTCCCGCGGCGGCAGTTTTAACAAATCTGCTAAGGAGAAAATAACTGTAAAACTGTGAATATTAACTGTTTCCAGTTTACAGTGCAAGTAGACGCTATCAATGTCTGACCGAAGACCATAGCTTACAAAAATATACCAGTGGCCAAGTATTACACAGGCGCCCTCTTCGTAAATCATGATTGAAAAAACTAAGAAAATTGTTTCGGTGGGTAACACGAAGTATATTAGGCGCAAGCAAATAATTAGTTTATAAGTGATAATTAAATATTCCACTGCCAAGTGTATGGACATTGGTTGGCGTTACTAATATGGGTTTGATAGTGCATAGATTTTAGATTTGAGAAATTTAGGAAATATTTAACTTCACCTTGTCCTCCGTGACTGGTAATCGCACAATAGAACTCACCGCCAGACAAAATGTAAAGGTCATGGCATTCTTATGTGTAAAATCAATTGCACTTAACGCATGTGCCGTGCATCGTTTTTCAAAATCGCAACAATATTTCCGAAAGAATATACAAAAAAGTTAAAATGCTTAAAATATACGGTATAAAATAATATGAAACATCTTTGAAAATGAATATATAGTAAAAATTATTACTATGTAGGGACATTGGATGAAATATAAATGTTAGCCTTATAAAACAACTAAAATTCAAAAAATGGTTGTTTATTTTTTTACATTGACCTCACGTTTATGAAAATAAATTTTTATATCTTTATTCATAGAAATGTATTACATAATTCCTGTAATCGATATTAGTTTGACAGCGTACAAACATTGTCATTGTATAAACTGAATCGTTTTATGGGCATTGACCATAGTGAGCGAATATTGATTAGTTACAGAGAAAAGGAAAGCCACTATTACCTGTTGCCAACAAACATATAACTTATATACTATTCCCTGGAAAGGAATATAGTAACCAGAAAGAATACAAAAAAAAAAAAAAACCAAAATACAGAACAAAAACAACGCGTGTTAATTCCGGCATCATTCGCTCTACATAGCGTATATAAATAAAGCGGTTCAGTTTACAGTACTAGTCAATTGCAGGAATCATTGAGACATAAGTGTAATTATAGGACATGATTGTACCCAATTAAAACTATGGTACACGTTTGTCTCCTCAGTGTGAAACGACAAGTGCAGGACACAGATGTGACGGTGTTAAGAAAAGTTTTGGATTATTAATAATATAATGTTCGCTTTCCATAAATATTAAAATTTCGCATTTGTACGTCATCAAAAACCATTTTGCTTTTCTTTTCTTATCGGAGAAACGCAGAAACGATCACATACTAGACTTCGGGGATATATATGTTGTCGTTTTTGGATAAACACATCATTTTTTGGTTTACAGTAAGAGAGAGAGAGAGAAGAAAAATTTAAAATATTTGAAGTACGTACAAATATGTTTTGAAAAGTTGCCAGGAAAGACTGTGAACACTAAAGTTTCTTTAGTCCCTACATCGTTCTTCTTTCAGAACTTCAACATAAGGGACAAGAAATTTAACGGCCAGTCATCGACCGCTAGCGGGCGAACGTACACTTCAGTGATGCTTTGTGATGGTCGGATGAAGTTTATATTTGACTGAAGAAGCAGGAACCTCACAACACAGCAGCAGCTATATACTTCTGTATAGGAAAACGAGATCGCGAAATAAAAACTTCTGATATAAATAACTAACGAAGTTTTAGTATACAACTTTTCTGTTAAATTCGAAGTACTACTTGGTGTTATGTATGTTTATACTTTACCATCGATTACTCATGATGGCACCCGACATCAGCTTCAAAGGTGCTGGTTTGAACCCAGGCGTGTCTTGAGTTTCACGTCTGGAGGTAATCCACATTGCAGTATGGAAGTATGAAAAAGTGAAGGCCATAATACGTACCTGAAAAAGAACAACATTTATTAGCTATAATTCACTTCAAATTTACACTGACACTGCATACTTAATATCAATTTCCACGGGAAACATTAAAAACATAATGTATTTCATATGTCTTTGTAATAAAATATTACATTATACACTGAAGAAACTTAGTGGTCATCGCAAAAATGTTGTCGTTACGGACCCCGTCAATTTTTTTGGTTACTACAAAAAGATTTTTCTGCACCCACTAAAGTTTCGTATTGATTACAAAAATCGCACTAAGCACTGCACAAACTTTGGTGAGGTCTGTATTGACACAACATTTTTTTGGCCACCACTCACGCATTATTTTCTGCGTAGTTTATGTAACTGACCTAAAAATGTCAGCAACTTGGTTATTACTATATTTGTACTATATTTTATAAAAAGTTTAATCATTCTAGTTTGACTAATGCCAATATTAGAATAGGCCCTACGTGTTATGATAAGTTACGTCACACCGTATTCCTTACATCATTTGTGGGATATGTTCCCAGTTCTTTAGTGAAATAAATCCGAAACTTTAAAGAATGTTGCATAAAATTATAGAAATTGCACATGGAAATACAGTGATGTTTTATCATACCATATTGTTTGTATTCGAGCATATGTAGTCACAGATATACCACACCAGTCAAACGCATTGAAAGTTATGACTGTCGGTTATATCATCCCGTGTGGAATGTGCCCCGTCGATAAACTAGACGTAGCAACAACCGATTCTCGTTTAGCCATGGACCCACGTGTTTGTTATATTTTATGGCTCCTAATAATGTAAGGAATAATCCGAATGATGACATGAAACACATTTTTTAACAGTGTTCTGTAAACAAATCAGGCATGCGAAGTCTCTTAACTTGTAGTGTGAAAGGGCAGTATTACTCAAATGTTAGAAGCAATACTGTGAAAATATGAAACAAAGAACGTTATCTGCCTAAATGGTATTTATATCGTTATCACGCATATTACTAATAAAATGTTTTTTTTAATTACACGCATGTTATCATTAGCGATCGTTAATAATCTTCACGGCTACATACCGCACTTCCCGAATTTTTCAAAAATAGGATATATCATTGCCATTTAATTAGAGAAAAATACTCTAAGTCAAACATACGCGCATGTAAAATAGTTTCGATACTATCGTGAGTTTAATATTCCGCTTACATAAGCTAACTTCGTTTGACTCTGGTATTAAATCCGTTCAGTTTTCATTATAAAACAGATCAACGTAATAAAAAGTGCACTCGTGTGACGGAATTCTTGCCATCGCATTATTTGTCGAAAACATAGCCGTTGGTTTTCTCCGTGCGACATGAAATGCATGGGACATAATGGATTAGATTTTAAATTTTTGTTGCAATGGGAGTTCACAATTAGAATTTATTGGTTTGCGGACATACACCATTGCTCATGTTTTGTTGACCAAACTTGTACTGAAAAGACGAAGTGACAAAAAAAAAACACAAAAAAAAAAAACACAGAAAACGTAAAAAAAAAAAAAAATAAAAAAATAAAAACAATCCCAGAGGAACTTCGTCAAATATATATTTCAGCAAGAATTCTGAAGATTGAATTCAGTCAAGGGAACTCTGACTGAAGAACTCACTCCTCGCCTCTCGCATGTTACTGGCCGGAGACCGTACCCAGTTTTACCAGTCAAATGGTCCCGCACACAACTTAGTTCAGTGCTAAGTACCGCATTGCTTGGAACACACCCACTCTTCGCTATTGCCTGGCTTTGTGGGGGATGAGTTATCACCCAGTAACCCCTGACTCACTGCACAAGTGCAGTGAAAAATCATTCACAGACACGAACGTTCAGCGTGAACTCACAAGGAGTTATTTCCTGTGACTGTTACTTCGAGTTTGATCAAGTATACAGTCTAGTGGTTCAGATATTCCGCACGCAGGGTGAGATCTTTAGAAGAAACTCGTACCTATATCGTAAAACAGTGAACTTTCTTGACTTATTAATGCAAATATTCCTAACTTTCCTTGGAAGTATATTATACTTTAATGAATTGTAACTAGGCCTATACATCTCTGGTATGGAAAAATCACTTGCACGACAAAGAAATTTCACTAACTTGTGTGGAAAAATGGTTCTCCCAAACATAAAACGTAAAACCACTGTATTGTAGCGTAAATATCACATATGCGACTATGACATTTTACGAATACGTAAGGGAAATTTATCGTACGACACGCAGAACTCACTACGTAGGTCTACCTCGTAAAAATGAGTTCAATAAAAGTTTTACGTCCGTTAGAGAAATTACATTCTTTATCAATCGTCAATTTTTTTAAGCATACTTTTCCTCAGATGAAAGCAGTGCTGGTTTGTATCCAAAAAGTAGCGTTTGAATAATCTGCTATCCGTCGTGAGAGTGTGTGTGTGTGTCTGTGTGTATATATATATATATATATATATATATATATATATATATATATATATATATATATATATATAACAAGTGACATACACAATATTCGTATTAGAACCACTCGATATTCGTAAAAATATTGTATGATTCCATAAAGGAAGAATAACGTTATGCCATGCTCACGAACGAAGAGGGTGATATTTATACACACATAAAGAGACACACAGACACACACACATACATAAATATAAATAAGTATATATATATATATAGGGTATCCAGAAACAAACGCACAATAAACAGACCACGCGAATCCGAATCCTGGTCTAAACTGGGGACGAACATTTGAGTGGCAAAATATTGTATGATGAAATCACAGTTTTATGTACACAATGTGGCACCGTGGCACTTTAGTTAGGCTAGTCCCCTCTTGCGCTCCACATACATCTTTCTTACCTTACCACTGCTGTTCTGGCGTGCATATTATGGTGTAGGTTAAAATCCCGAGCAGTCCAAACATGATTCTACGATTTCCTGACGTACGTAGCCTGTGCAAAAAACGTCTGGTGATGGAGTGCAAGGAGAGACTATCTCCGTGCAGTGTTGTATCATTGTGCGCGTAAAATGTCGTACAACATTTTGCCACAAACATTTTCGTCTCCAATTTAGCCCAGGATTCACCTGGTGTGCATTTTATGCGTTTTTTTTTCTGGACAACCTGTTTGTGTGTGACTATATATACACGATGTATAACTACAAATACACACACAAGCTGTATTATTGTGGTCATACGCCGTTGCAATAGTATGTGGCACTTGTACTTCACCTGAAGACGGGAGCAGACGTCAGCTCCCGAGACGTCGTGAAAAGTCGGCCTTTGGAAATATACTGTGTTCTTTTGTGTCTTGATCGTTGTGTGTTGCCTGTGACGTCGTCGTTGTTATCCTGTCTTGTGTCCATTGTTGTATTCCTTCCAGTATTGTCTGTGCTGTCTTTATTGTGATGTCCTGAGTTTCACACATTAGTTTGTTTTGTGTTTCGACTTTTATTTTTGGTTGTTTATAGTTATTAAGTTTTGTCCTTTATGTTTTGTTGACTAATTCCTTATGGGATCGTTCATGTTCTGTTGTTTTGGTTTATGGATGTGTTGCCTACAGCCAACTCGGTCTGTTTTCTCTTTTTTCGTATTTTTTTCGTGTTTCGTTTTTTGTCTTTCTTAATCTCTTTCTAAGATTTCTGGGACGACATAATATTGCAGTGGCGTATGTCCACAATAATATAGTTTGTCGTTCTGCCCTACTGCACGAAATATTCAAAGACATATACACACGCACACACACGCACACACACATATATACATATATACATACATACACATAACTACAAAAATTATGTTCAGGTTTCGGCCTGAGAGCTACATTTCTTACTTGTTCGTTCGCAGATCTCAACAATAATTAATTTACGCAGACCTAACAAGTATCTCTAGACGAACAATTCTTTAATGATTACCGTGATAAATTTCATGACTCAGTCTAAATAATGGGGCACATTATTATTTAAATTTAAAACGAACAAGTTCACTTCGAAAGAAAATTAGTATCTTTTAGCGTGGTATATTATACACTCTTGATCGTAAAGTCTTGTACTGATATTCGTTCTCAGATAAACGATTTGATATGAACACGCACAAACACATGTACAATGTATCGTAAAACATCGTTTCAGAAAGCATGTTTTAAATAAAGGGAAATCAGTGACGGTTCAGTAATTCAAGCATTTTGTTATTTTTGTCAGACTTTCACTACACGTTTGAGCTCTAGGATCATCACGTTTAATATCAAAGTAGCCGGCTAGAAAATATCACATTTAAAGTACTTTTAACCTGGTACTACTACGTTACACACATGCTCCTGTTTGATCGTACAGGATAATATTAATTACCAAAATATAACTTCCTTTATTAATGACTTTCCATTATTTTCAGCAAGCAATTTAGTTTTTCAAAGCACGTTAAGGAGCAGTGCTTGGTCAACCGTCACCAGTTCTATTCGTGTAGAATAGTATTCAATGCAAATCGTTTAATCCCGAGCATGAAATTAAAAATTACTGAGCACTTGTTAATAATTGGCAATTATTGAATCACTTAAGTCTGCAAAAAAAGTTTTACCCAATTTATAAACTCTCAAAATAAATTACTTACTAATTCGCGTGTTTGCTCCGACTACAAACACATTTTATATGTGTTTCTAAAGACACGAAATTAATTTGTTAATATACTAAACCTTTAGATAACTATGTAAATAGCTGGTGATTATTTTCAAACACAACTGTAATTTCAGTTGACTGAAGTAAAATAATTAAAATTAGTAATATATTTCGGTATTATTCATTGACTGCATGGCAATTGAAATACATAAGTGATGTCGTGCTGCAAGAAATGTAAAAAACAATAAATGTAAAGTAGATTCTGTTTAACTTCTGGTGCAGTGCTTATTCATTTATATTTACAATTATTAATTTCGTCACATTTTACGTGCACTTGAATAGCACAATGCCTTGGTAGAAATACACGGGGAAAGAAGGCAGGAGTCGGCCAGGGGCCATGTTTAAGGCCAAGTGTCACATGCATGAGGGTATAATATTTCGCAAGTTCAACGACACTTGTGTTAGACTCCATTGTCCTGTTTATACACTAGCATCGACAATTTGTCCACTAGCTGCTACTCACTGGAACAACAGACAATGAACGAATGGACGGCTGGAGTGTGCATAGGACAATGGATTCTATCTAACATGTCAGTCATTGAACTTGCATAGTATTACTTTCCCGAGGTACAGGGAATTACATGTTAAATTCGGACGAAATATCTCAGTAGTTTTATTTTGTTGCTGTACAGTGACATTAAACGGATCTAGGTGTCTAAACCGTTCAAATAATGATTTTGAAATTTTAAATTCACTTGTTTATTATTTATAAAATGTAAACCGTTATAAATTACACGCAGCACACGACATCGAAATTGAGAAGGTTAACAAAGATCCGGCATACCCAGACAAAAAAATTCCAAGGAGGCTCTGACATATACTTCAAAACAAAAACGCTATACTTGAAATAAGGGGAAGCAGTTTACGAGAGCGCGCAAGTTTTGGTGCTCGTGGCAGGGAAGCGGGGGACGGCAGAGGAATCTAGCAGACGAGTGCAGAGTTGCCACTTGATGCTGCAAGGTCGTGACCACGCCACGCGTGTTCTGATATACGAATGGTACCTCATCGCCAGCTCACATGTGCATAAAGAATATACAACAATGCTTACATAGAAACTATTTTAATGTGAGTTTGAGTATACTTTCCGAAGGTAAAAGTAGGCTTATGGAAGCACCGTCCTGCGTGAACGCGTGTGTATGTCTGTGTATGTAGATATTTTTAACACGTTGACAGAATTATATCAAACTAGGTACACATATAGAACTAAGTGACCTGACTTGACTTTTTCGTAAGTCGTCTGTGCCGTGTACAAATGTTCAAAACTGTTGTCATTTTAACATCTTTCGATCACACTTGATATCCAAGAAACAGTTTATAATTGCATTAAAATAGGTACACGTAAAGTACCTAGTGAGGTGACTTGACTATTATAAACTTACTTCATGCCGTGTATTTAGTTTGAAAGTGTCGGCAATTTTTATATTTCTAGCATAATATGAGGAATTTAAGGAAATATTTCTCCGAATTCCATCACACTTGGTACATATCTATCACATACTAAGCTGATATGACTATTAAGCAATTCGTTGATACTATATTTATATTTTCGAAATCGCGGTCATGTTTATATTTTTAACATAATATGACATACGAAAGGAAACATTTTTTACAGAATGTATAAAACTTAGTACACGTACTGTATACTGATTACTTAGCTGACTTGACTTTTGTGTATCTCGTTCATTATATGTTCATACTTTCAAATGGTGGACATTTTATATGTTAAGCGTCATATGACATAGCCTATATGAGGAAATATTTTGCCTGATTTCATATAACTTAAGTACACGCATTACTACATACTAAGCTGACTTGACTGGTGTGTATTTCGTTCAGCCTGAATTCATAGTTACAGAATGGCGGGCATTTTTTTGCATTATAAATTACGACAAGGGTAAAAAAATATATTATTTCAGAATTTCATCAAAATCGGTGCACAAAATTCTACTTACTACGCTGATTTGACGTTTGTGCATTTCGTGTTTATATGTTAATATTTTCAAAACGGCGGCCGTGTTTATAATTAAGCATCTGCATAATATAACATATCTCAAAAAAATTTCTGAATTTGATCAAACTTAGCACACTTTATATTCATTAAGCTATCGGGCATATTAATAATTTTTTGTAGCAATTTCAAGAAAGGTTTATGACTTTCTTACGCCATGTAAAATCAAGACGTAAATAAAATAATAAATAAAAATATATATTTATCAGTAAGCTGCCTTGACATTTATGTATTTTGTTTTATTTCGTGTTCATATTTTCGAAAAGACGGAGAGTGTTTTGATATTTTAGGAACACACGAAATATCGAAAGAATCATGTTTCAGAATTTCATTAAAACTGTTACATAGAATGGAGGATGTTTGGCGTATTTTGATCCATGGTATATCATTTACAGAATTATTTCATACTCAGCACACCTAGCCCTGTAGAAGTACTTAGTGAGATGATTTTTTAAAATGTTTTTCATGTCATGTTCGCATTTTCTAAATGTTGGTAATGTGAACGTATGATCACACCAGGTATCTATGGAATAATAATTCAGCGATTCATCAAACTCAATAGTAATATAGTACTTAGTTAACATGACGATTTTTACTTAGTTTATGCCGTCTTCATATTGGTGACAATTTAACAATATTTTCATAGCTCGAGATAACGGAATAACAATTTTACAAATTTCCATCAAACTTTAAACTCACGTAGAACCTAAAACAACGACAAGAGGTTCAAGTATTTTGTTTATATCATATTTAATTTTTAAGAACTATTGCCTTTCGAATTTTTATTGATCAGATGACATATCTGAGGATAATATTCCAAATTTTTTTTTCGGATTCTGTGCACATTTAGCTCTAATTAAGGCAACGTTAGTAATGTAAAGTTGTTGGATATATAGTGATTAGTAACATTCATCCCCCTAATTAAAGACTTTACGACACTAATACATAATCTGTAATACACGAATGTTAACAACTACAGGGCTAATAGAAAGAAACATATAGCTAACACTTTACTATCCACCTATTATTATTATAGGTCCTCAAGAGAGCATGTGAATAAATTAATACATCCGTATTTAATATTTATACACGGAGGTAAACGATTTCATCTTCAAGGTTAATTTGCATCCTCGTTGAGGAAAGTAGGTTTATTGGTTATGTTGGTAATTTTCTTTTAGTTTGCAATATCAATGTGATGTTAACAGTAAGTAATGAACAAAACACACGATGTTACAATAATATTGTAACATGGTGCTGATGTTATTTATATTTGACAGTGCTTATTTGTTGAATTTTGCGCTGAGTACTGTAATGAAAGTGCGAAAATCTGTTTCTCAACATTTTGATTGACATTGTTATTAGAAAACATATGGAGAGATTGTGTAGTATGGGCTGTGAAAATCAATGTTGTTATTTAATGCCTGACAAACACAATCTGAAATGATATCACTTAATTAATCTGTGTGCATGTAAAATGCAGTTATAAATAAAATACAGATTATTTTCCTTACGGCCGTTGTGTATGCTTTGTAAACTCCGAAGAAGTTTGTAACGAACTGTAATTTTCTATAGAGCTACAAAAAAAAGTTACAGAAATGGCATGAAATTAGTTTTCTTTACGTTCGTACTTACAAAAAATATTTGAAAACCTATTTTATGAGTGACATTTGTTGTTCTCATAGTAACAAGGAGTTAAAGTTTATCTAAAAACCTCACTTCCTTCAAGTGCCTTTATGTAACATAGCATGTGTGTCAACATTATTAGTCAAAATACCCGTTCAACCCAGAAATATTTTTGTAATGCTCTTGAGTTACGGTACATTAACCATATCCTACAGTTGTGCTATGTTGAAAATAGTAGCCTATACAAATAAGCATTTACGATTCTGATAACCATAAATTAATTAAGGTTACCTCAAAATGTCATACGCTGTAATTTTTGAAATGACGGACATTTGAGGTTACAGATCTGTGATTGTAACGCGAACTGTAGGTGCTGTCGTTGTACTTATTTGCGTTCAAATCTGATGAATGATTCTTGACATATTGCAAATGAACTGAACATTTTAATTGGCCACATGTATTTTAAATATTCGCCAAAAAAAATTAAATACCAAATGTGAGGTATTCTAACTAAGTTTGATGCAAATCGTGCAAACAGTTCAGAAGATATTACAGGTACCACACGCACTCATACAAACAGGAATTTGATCTTACAATCGTATTTTTTCTTCGATAAGTAGGTCTGCAAACGAGGTACCACCCTGACGGAGAAGTTTCGTAATGCGAAAAGGGATAGGAACACAGAAGAACCCGGAGAAAAACTTTCAGCAATGTCTTTTATGTGTACTACACCCGAAAACTCTAAGCCGATTCTAATCCGGGTAACATGTTGTATCTGGGTAGTTCAAATATGCCTATACACTCACCGGCTCACGTGGATCACTAAAAATCGCATAACAAAGTAGAAAAATGATTACCGCGCAATCTGATATGCAAATTAATACTGCTCATGTCAATAAGAAACCTATAAGTGTCAGATCGCTCGCCTTTCAACACGGCGATCTGGGTTCGATCCTCGCCAGTTGACCCCAGGATCTTCGCATGTGGGAAACCTTCCGGACAATGGCAAGCTTTCTAGGGGAACTCCCGGTTACCTCGTCCCATCATTCCAGCGCTGCTCTATTACAGTGTCTTGTGTCATATCACAACTCCGGGACAGTGACAGCCTTCGAGCCCCAGATCAACGTGCGACCAGCTCGGTGGGTGTCCCCCTTCCCTGAGGTGCCTACTCCATACGATATTATTGTTACTACACAATACACACAATACCGAACTACTCAATACGTTCTTTCAGAAATAATAATTAATCATTTTGGTAACTAATTCGCTAGTTACGCCCAACACATATCATCCACATAATTAGCAAATGTACGATGCATTTCGTTTTGTAATTAATATAGAAATAATGCTGATAATTTATTAAGCAAACACGTAATGAATACATAGTAATATAGATATTTTATTCCAACAATTTCTTGCGGATTTAAATTATAAGTTAACTCAGTCGCAAGGTACCCTAAAACTGCGAACAAATAATGTTTTATTTAAGGATTTCAGAAACGTCAATAATTCGCAATAAATTGGACGAGCTTCATTACATGTTTTTTTTCATTAGATTATGTTGTAAATCCATTAAGAGAACAGAAAAAACGTTATAAACTTTAAATGTCGCTATAAGTAACCATGTTTCAAATTATAGACTGCTAGGTTAGCGAGCATGCGAGTTCGCTCTTGTGCATCACGTGTGTTGACACAATAGGAACGCATTAAAATTTAGTAAATATTTTTTAATACTTGCCATTTTATTATTATTATTAATATTATTGCAAATATTATTTATGTAGGACTACAAAACTAATTTGTTCCGTGTTTCAACTCGTCTGCAGGAAAGAGAAAACAGCGAAGATAAGTTCATTTCAAATTGGTAAAGACTCCGATACATGAATGTGGACACAAGCAACAAAAATGTCAGAATCTGGACTAAGTATTCTTTAGCTGTTTATATATTCTGTGTACTGTGCCATACACAAACCAATTCAGTATGGCTATATTACTTTATTAAAGATATTTTATTTGTGAAACACATTAAAAATGGAAACACCTATGTAGTGCCTGATCTATCTCACAACTTCATACGTCGTTACTCTGCACTCCACCTTGGCCATCGTTATTTAGGTTTTCCAGTTTTTCACTACATACGAATGCCGGGAACACTTAAAATATGGTCTGAATTCAGGTTAAACAGGAAGGTTTTTTGAATATTTTTTTTCAAAGTCGAAGTAACTACTATCAACAGCAGCATAGTATTTTGGTAACTGTAATTATCTGAAACAATTTTAATTACTATGCACTGTGGCTGGTCTATAACTTGAGGTTTTTTGCTCACTGAATTTTCTCCTCACCCAAAATGAAGTATTACAAATTTGTCGTTCGTTTCTCACAGAATAATTATTCGTTAGTAAAAAATTCGTTAATATTTTGCAATTGTATTAGTATTTCCATTTTCTTGTTTTATATGGAGATGCGAGTGAAGAGATTTGGGCGACAATTATATCTACAGAGCCGATGAATAGTAGTAGTAACATGATGTGACTATACTATGACGCCTGGAATGAAGGGCGGGGGAAACTGCAATACCCCGAGAAAAACACGCTGACATACGGCATCGTCCAGGTACAATTCCCGCATGCGAAAATCCGTGTTCCCTTACATGGTGGCATATATAGAAAACAAACCATTAGTACCGAAGCACGAAGTACTTGTACCAGATAAATAATACACTTCTACACCGCTAAAGTTAACATTTTTAAAAATAGCGCTGGAATCACAATAGCGCGACAGACGGAATAAAACAATTTTTCAACTAATCAGCGTCGAGGCTTTTGCAGTGATGTCACAGAAGCCTCGGCTGTTCTCAACTGACAAGTTATTTTATTCGTTTCGCATCTGCCGTCCAATTGTGATTCCAGCATCACTCTGTGTGGATGTGAAGACGCCTAGTCACTAGGCTTCCACTCTCCACTGAGACTACGAGTTCGCAAAGGAAATACGCGGGACTAGGTCACAGCCACTATACTGTCACAGAATATTTAGAAATACAGAAGTGAAATAGCCGATAGGACAGCGAACTCGTTCATACACTCGCCACAAAAAGACTACCCTGGCCAGCAACATGGCGGATAACCCTACGACGAAGCAGCGTAAGGCGTCTGCCCTGTCAACCGGTAGCCGGGCCAATAGGAAACCTGTAGTAACATACAGGAACCAAACAGACAAGGTGCTGGTATCAACATCCTCGGGCAGCCAATACGCAGTTAAGCTCGCCCGTATCAAATGAGCCACCACGTCATTTCACTTCTGTATTACTATCTAGTCTGTGATGCTGTCGTGGCAACGTCGCACTCAACCTGCCCTAGTTGACTGGCTCTTGCAGACGACTGCTGGTTTGTACGCTCCGACTTCGCACATTCGACATCGTCGCGCCCACTAGCGGCCAAGAATCACAACTGTGACCTTGAAGCCTGGCCTTGGATCCGTCCTAGCATTCGCCTGGAGTGATTTCAGAAAACCCTTAAAACTGAAATCAGGATGGCCGGAACAGGGGATCGAAACCGCGTCTTCCCGAATGCGAGGCGAGTGTTTTGCAACTGCTCCACCAAGGTCAGGTTTGGAAAATAAAAGCGAATGAATGGGGATGTCCTGCGAGTGTTTCGATGTAACAGACATTAGGTCGGAGTTTCTGCCTTACTCCGTAGATAAAAATACACATACTTTCAAAGTCATTATTTTTATGTAGTGTGTTGAATAAGATTTTTAAGAAATATTACTAATTATTTCAAACAACTAAACAAAATAAATTTACCGTAGTTGATACCGCAACATGTAACAAAAATTAATATGGTCTGGAAAATGTAGTTTCGCATTATAGATTGTCGATAGTAATAGGATACATTGCCGACACACTGTACCGAAATAATCGTTCGAACATCCTCTTCTATCTTCAGTCAATATATTTGGTCTCTTATGCATATGTCATTTAAAAGACACAGAATGTGTTTGTATTCATGTATATAGGATGTTATGAAAGACCTTTAAAGCTCTCCGTCACGCCGTAGGAGATGCTAAGGCGAGTAAAATTATACAGGACACTTGATGTCGCAAATGCTGGGAAGTGCCTGAAAAACTGCACACAAGTTGTGGTATGTGAGGTTGAAAATCTGTGTTGATGTAGTAAATAATTATTTTGGAGAAGTCAACCAGTGCATAAAATGGGCAGATCCGACAGTTCATCAGGCCGTAGAAATGTATAAAAAAATACTTGTGTCCCACTGAAGCCCCTTCGGTTCGATTCCGTTGGCGTTGAGTGCATACTGCACCTGCCAGACTAGTAATTTCTGTAGTACTGTGGTTCGAACTGCTAATACACACAAGCCAAGAGAGTAGCTAGAGTGTATGGGGGAATGTCACGAAATGCGCCAATTGTTTTCATTCAAACATAGTATTCATACCTCACAGACCACAACTTATATGATGGTTTTCAGGCACTTCCCAACATTTGCGACACCAAGTGTCTGTACCATTTTACTCGTCTTAGTATCCTCTGCAGAGTGACAGATAGTTTTATACGTCATTCATTGAAACCCTGTGTACATATACATATATGTATACAAACATATATAAAGTATATACAAAACCACACACATATATATTCTATATATAACAACTAAAATATATATAAAACTGCACATATGAAAGTAAGTTTCTAAAAAATTAGCACAAAGTAAATTAACTCTGGTTAACTAAAACAAATTCTAATACCAGGGTCTTATTTTGATTTGTTTGACTAGCTCTATTAAAATAAAAGAAAATACTGTTATAAATGAAACTACAATATGTTGTAAGTAAGCTGTAGTGAAGTAGGGATTTCTCACAGCTTTACGAATGGCATTAATATGTGTAATTATTTAGGTGTGCAGTATGGAAGAATGCTTTTCTATCGTGTTGTTAATGCTAAAATGAAGGTTTTCAGTTATTAAGTCAATATTTTCAACCATTTCTGCTCTTCTTGAGATTGTAAATTAAGGAAGAAAATCAACTAACATTGCACAGAACCATAACTTAAAACGAAAAGTTGGCAACAAATACGTTTCTCCGGAATTCAAAGCCAGCACGTCGCAGTCTGTATGATTAAAGCTTTTAAAATTTTAAAATCATATGATACACTGAATGAAGACTAGTAGTTCATCAAGGGTGGAAGACATCTAAATCTCATTATACTTTTTGGTGTTGTCATATAGGCTACGCAGTCATCACAATATGGCGTATACTCGAATGATTTCACTGCCACGGATTTCCTACTTATCACTTCGAAAAACTAACGCTAGGGTCAAACTGAAAATAAAAAACATTAATATTGTTTCCAGTTATGTGTAAAAAATTCTGTGTGCTTTCTACGTAAATAATATTTAGATATTTACATTATTTTACCCGTAAATAATAATTGTTCTGTACTTAAATTTTAGGTCCATGCATTACAGTGCTAAATATTCACATGATCTGGAATGCCAGCATAGTTCATGATCACTCATCCTAAGACCACTTTATCTGTACCGTACGTGGGACATTGCCTGTAGCACGACGAATTTACAGTGGACATTTTTTATTCATGAAATTGTAAAACAAACATTAGTCACTAGAAATATTTTCAGACATTAAAGATGTTTTCAAGTATTCGCGGCCGTGTAAACACGCCCCAAACGTTGAATGTTTACATAGTGAAGCGACATCGCAATACAAACGTAGTTTCAGGAACATTCAGCTACTATGTAGTTAACACTAGCCTCTGGAATATCCCCAGTAATAAACCAAGAAAGATGATTTCAAAGTATGTTTAAAATATGAAACCATATAAAATATTTTCATCACAAGCTAAAATTTTAACATCTAAGTCTCTAGCTAGACAAAATGTAATTACGGAGCAACGCCGGAATGATGGGGGTGAGAATCCGGAGATCCCCGAGAAAACCCGCCGACCAGCGGCATTATCCTGCACGATTCCCACGTGCGAAAATTCGGGGAACGACCCCGCCGGGTGTCGAGCCCGGATCGCTTTTGTAGGAGGCGAGTACGCTAACCACTGCGCCAACCGCGGGCCCCAGTAACTTTTAAATGATATCGCTTTCAGAAGAAACCGGTTTTCTGTATTGAGAAGAAAAGTGTATTACATTACAGGAATAAAAACAGGTGAAAATGAAATTACGTTTGCAAGTGTTTTTGATAGTGAAACTATTTATTTGCTACAGTTTTCAGAGCACTTAAAAAAAGCGCTATGTAGGTTCTTATAGGCCTAGCAGCGTGTGTCTCACCGAGACGAATAAAACAATCAATAATAGCATATAAGTCATATAAGTTCGACACATACTGCACTCCAACTAATTTTACATCTGTCTTAGCTCTCGCCAGTCTCTGAGATAGGTAGCGCCGTAAGTCCTCAGAACTAAGCCTCATCCAGTCAATGCACTTATAAAAATTCGAACGAAGTGGAACGATATAAATTTATTAATATTCTCTGTAGAAATACTTTTATTGTTGAAAATAATTCTCACTTATCCCGTTTATTTCTGTTTGGTTGCTCTCATATCGTTCAACCCATCAATACTCACAAGAAAATACGTTTTAATTATGTCTAAAGGAATTTAATAAAACTTTAAAAATCAGACACATATCAGCTGTATATTGCCAAAAGGGTCAATATCACAATTTGTTGCAATGTGGTATTGGCACATTAAGCAGTGTGCCATAAGGGCAAATATCACATGTTTTAAATTGTGATATTGGCCCTTTTGGCAATAAACCGACGATGTCATGATGCTTCAATCGCATGCAAAGAAGTGCGTTAACGAAAGCTTATAAAGCGGTTTACAAACACTTGCCGCATCACAGCAATGATATAAGAAATATCAGTGGTGAGCAGGCAGCAGAAAAGTGGGAAAGTACGGCAGTTAGTGAGTTGTTGCGCGAGGCACAACAGCCGAAGAAACGTAGAGGAAAGTCTGTGAGCATTAGCTTGGACTGATGTAGCAAAGCTGGAGACTTGAGGGACGAGGCATGATTAATGTTGCTGGGAGGAAGGAGAGAACTCTGGAACATCCCCATCACCATCATCACCACCACCACCAATCCCCTCTCGGAGCGCCATCAGCGTGCTAGACATTAAGAGCCTCCTTATCACGCTAGCCGCATCCGCTGTCACTTGCACCACTCAAATGGTGTTTCCGATCATTCACTTTCCTTTCGACGCAACCCTGTCTCAAAACCAAATTAAAACTATTTGTGCGGAGAAACAGCTGCAGTCACTTCTTATACACGTGTCTTTTAAGTCAAGAATCAAGGGAGGTTGAATAATTCTTTGGTGTTACTACATTTCATTCACATTGTGCACTGAGAAAAATGATTTGTTGAGTTAACAAAACATTTGTTTGTATATGTGCAACCAACAATGTATTGTTGATTCAAACGAATATTATGTTGAACGCCAGATTTTGTTAAATCAACAATGTTGAATTATTGTTTCAACATCTCGTTTATTTATTTTAACTAATTGAGATTATGAAATAACATGACTGCTTTGTTGAGCTGACAAAAAAAAATGGTTGCCAACTAAATATTTGTTTAAAACAACACTACATCGTTGTTTGCACATATGTAAACAAATATTTGTTAGAATCAACCAATTTTTTCTCTCAGTGTGGATTTAAAATACAGAGTCAACGACAGTTTACTAAATTTTATGTTACTTAATATATATTAGCTGAAGTGGTTTTAAGTTTCGTGGTTTTTCCTTTGACTACAAGTAACGCGTTTGTATACTATGTAAACTTATAGAAACTTAACATATCTCTCAAGGAACATTTGTTACTTAATGAATAACAGTTCAAATAATTAATTGTCATATTTGATTGATTTTTGCAATGTGAGGTGTATGGCAAACTAAATGGTTTTGTTGGTTATGCCGGAAAAATTTGCGGGTTCACTGACATCTAGGCTAGCCTCCAAGAATGTATGTGAATTCAAGCACACCGCAGTTGTTCATCAGCTGATCGCTTCCACAGAGAAATGGGTATGCGTTTAGTTAAATTTCTGCTATGCGCTCAGCTACTTTCGGAAGGTGTCAAATAAGTCAAGGGCCAATTGCGAAACTGACAGGAACGTACAGTTGCTGCAATTCTGGCATGTACCTAAAAGAGAACGTGAATTTTTCTGGTTCCTAGTTATACGCCATTACTAGCGAATGTCATTTGTTAACGGTTGTTAAGTGCTTGCTCTTTAGTTTTTCAGTAGTTTTGAAAATATTTTTAACAAAAATTAATACATATATCACAAATTAATTCTGGCAGTTTTAACTCTTACATATTATAGTTTGTATATGAAATTTTCTGTTGAAATACACCAAACAGATTTTTAGATTTCCCCCCCTGAAATATCACGTATTTTGCGGTCAAAATAAACTAAAATGAAGAAAAATAATATTTTGCTAGCAAACGGTACATTATTTTAAAAAAACCTCTGGCAAACTTGTGTACCGTATGACTGTACAAAGTCTCAGATTTTTTCAAAGCATCGAGTTATTTGCAATTGTTTCAAATAATTGAAAGATAATGGCCTTAATTAACGGACGTCTAAGGCTTCCTTCGTTTGTTTCTTTCGTATTTTTGCTGTTCATTTTATGTGCTTCGTCATTTGATGTTACTGTGTGTTTTCTGCGATTCAACAAGATTCGCTAACATTGGCGTATATACAAAAAAACATTTCAGCTGATCTCATTTACTCATACCAAGTTTAAGGGACCCGCCTCGTGGCACATGTGTTTGTGTAAGAGAGGTATGGTGCTAAGGGCGACGTCGTATGTGCCATACTACACTGCGTCGCCTCTACGCTTAAGGCGTGCAGTCCTCGCGAAAAAAACAAATTTCCCATGGGACTTTAAGTGGTGACCCTATTGTTTTATTTACGAAATCACTTTATTAAAGCCCAATGCACTACCCTTAAGTGGTTTCACATGTATTCGGCTAGTATATTTTCCGCTATAGCAGCTTGAAAACTCCGTTTTAACACCTTTTGACGTGCCCTAAAAGGAGATTTCTAATACGTGTGTTGTCTTGAAAGTACTTAAGGGCAGTCGTCTGAAGTGTGTGTTCTTTTCGTAGAGAAACGGCGTGAACACACGTGTATTAGTTTCGGTGTAAAACTTTTTCTTCAAACACGCTGCAGTGTAATTTTATGGTAACGAGGCAGGCCCCTTAAGATGCTAGGACTGATTATAAAACATTATCTGCCATTTACCAAATCACAGGAAATTTTTTTCCACAAAAATTTTGCAACTCAAATTTTCACAGCAACAGAAAATATTTGAAGGTTCCAACATGTTTTACTGGTGTATGCAGCTAATTGCAAAATGTGCTTATCAGTGAAATTCGTAGGTTGACATTCACAGTGAAAATCATACAAAATAGCGTTTTATTTTCTCTACCTGGCTTACATAACTGCCTACTACGTGGTTTGGCCTTATGTATCGTATGCCAACCGGAATATCTTAACTATCTGCAATCAGTGATGAACAATGAAATGCAACATTCAGTCATGTGAAAGGAATTAAATAAATTAATAGAAATTCGTTACGAATGCCAACGAGATTATAATACTCATGATGTTTTTACAAAATTGAAAGGATTCAACGTATTTCTGAAAACTGTTCAACGGTTTACCTTCTCTTATTCTTAAAGCTATGATAATATGACAGATTTCCCTTGCAAATATATACAATAAATAGATAACATCGTTATTAAGTATTCATTTTAAAATCGTATCGAACTCTGAATTTTAGAGCAAATGCCATTTAACATTTCTGAAAACGGAATTTGGACGAACATTCAAAAAATTAATGAACAAACTATTTAACAATACTATAAAATTAGAAAACCCCAATGATCAAACTTTTACTGAATATAATTAAAACACGTTATTGGAGTGCGAAATGTTACAATTGTGAATTGTGGACATTATTATTTGGGGTTTTAAAATACTTTACCTTTTATATAGCGGTATTGTTAATCACAGCTTTAAAAGGTGATCCTTGAAATGTTATATATTGCTTAACAATAGGTTTCATAAATAACTAAATTAATATTGCAATACATATGAATTTAACGGTACATTTAAATAATTTTTAATTAACAGAGTTTCATATCACGAGGCTAGTAAACGGCTTTTAAAAAGGCATGAGAAATATTTTGATTACACCCATGGCAAACTTACTGTTATAATTATTATAATTTTCACCAAATTTGAGAAACTGACTTACACGAAATATATCCGTAATTTGAAACTCATTAGTCAAATTATAAATGACCTCAATATGTGACTATTAAATTTGGATTATGATAGTGTGCTTTTGACTATTCGCAAAATATCGTAGTGAATATAAACTACGACTAACAATATGTTAAGGATGAAAAAAAATGGCAACGTGTTAAGAAATAAATATTTAATAAATAATTTTATAGTTCAAAGGTATACACTCACGGGCAAAAACGCCATACACACTGAAGTTGCTAAAATTAAATGAAACTGCGAACGTTACAAGCTCGCTTAATATTACAGGAATTATTTCAATACAAGTTAATACATACATAATATGTAGCTGTTCACACCTACTGCTATTCCGATGTCTGTTAAGATGTAACATACGGCTGTGTATGGAGTCAGACGTTTATTCGTTAACATAAGTCCTGTGGCTTATCTATCCTTTCCTGAATAAATATTGTCAACAGCTACTGTACGTGGTCTCAATCATCTGGAGAATAATACCGGGCATGAATTGACAGTAAAACTGATCTACTGTCGCAGACAATGTAGAAAACATTCTGCCCGCAAGAATACCTTGAAATGACTTACGAATATCGTACATGCTGTTCAGGATAACCTGAGCATTGCTTACAACTTTATGTGAGCAATTGTGACTCCCCAATTACTATTTTAATGCGAAGTTTTCTTTGTAACTAAAAACCATGGTAAACATTTCATAACTCTCAAAACTTTTCTTCTATAGCCCCAATAAATACGTTTGTTTATTATTGTAAGATTTCGGAAGTGCTCACATTAAAGGGAACCGCCTATACACACGTATTCTGTGTGACGATGATGGATTTATTTCAGCGCGGAGGCTGGTTCGAACCTCAGGGGGACCATCTAAGGCGCGACTATTTGAGGATGAAACAACGCCATTGCCTTTTACTGGGTGGGGATGTTGGCAATTCACAACTCCCAGTCCTGAAACACGAGGTGAAAACTGTACATTTTCCTCCTCGGCTGGGAATATAACTCAAGACCCGTGGTCCACCAAACAGTAACTCTAATTAGTAAAGAAATGCGAATCAAGAAGTAGGACATGTATTATGTACGGATGAGAAATGTTCTGTTATAAAAGACGATACGTCACGTTCTTGCAAATCACTTCCATAGGTGTCCTTGAGGTTACCCTCACCAATAATAAATTTAACGCTTTCACGACCGTCGACGGCACCTGAGTTATTTGTCCACCCTCTTCCGTTACGACTTCCGAAACTCCTACATGATATTCATAAGCGATGAATTCCATCTATGAACATTATGATAAACCACTAGCGACCGTGTTTCTTCCAGTTATAATCCTTCTTCAGATGCAGCTGTATCTTTCCTCAAAATGCGAGTATTTTTTAAATTATGTTATTATAGGGGCCTGGATATTATCATATTAATAATTATAAAAATTACGGTATTAGGCTTTTGTAGACTTAGTGGTTTCAAGCCCTCATTTTTCTAAAAAACCGTTTTCAATTTTTACTCGAAAGTGAGGCATACTACCGCATAGTGCTATATACATACGTGTATATATCCGCTGATAAAATATCTACTCGACAAAAAGTTCTCATTGAATTTCGATGAGTAGTTCAGATTTTATTAAAGATTGAGTATTCCAGACGCCCGCTCGACATCGTAACATGGCCGTCAACTACATTGCCAAGGAAGGCAGTATAACGAAACTATAAGAACACACCGAATGACAATACATTGCATATTTAAAAATCGGCAGAAAAACGTAGAGACAAGCAATTTCCCCTACTCCCTATTTAATTCTCCTGTGTATACCTGGTGGAGAGTCCGCAATAGAAACGCCTCTTCAACCGTGTCATTTACCTGCCAAGTGGTTGCTGTACTGCTGCGTGACCGCTGCCAGGATGAAATAAAGGGGAAGACGGGGAAAGAAAACAACTGACTTACTCAATACATACATTATGTTAAGTTAATATTGCCAATATATTTTGCACTGGTATGTATCTCTCAAACAAGGCAGTTGTTTATTACCTGACTGGAAAATATTATGCACAGTGATATTCAGAATAAATGAGTGGCTGAAAAAGTTAAAGTCCACTTCGGGTATGATCGGCTGTTAAGGTTGTTCAAGTGGGGAAAAAACATAATTTTATATTTGTATGAAATAGTATTAGTTTTGTACACATTACTTGAGAGTACATATACCTCTAACGGAAAAAAATTAGCTCATATAGTTTTCCCGTAATGGCACTTCAAAGTCAAAATTTGCGTATTTTTACTTCATACAAAACTTGAAAACCAGTTAACATAATGAAATGAAAAAAATCATATCAAAACTACGCGTTACTGTCTATGGCCTGTAGCATTTA
>PNEQ01084260.1:45890-84256 GCA_003012365.1 Medauroidea extradentata | reverse complement strand
TAAAATATGCAAATTTTGACTTTGAAGTGACATTACGGGAAAACTAGATGAGCTAATTTTTTTCCGTTAGATGTTAATGTACTCATAAGTAATGTCTACAAAACTAACACTATTTTATACAAATATAAAATTATGAATTTTTCCCCACTTGAACGCCCTTAAACAAACGTAACGCCTGTGTACTAAGGCAAACACGCAGCCCACGTAAGAGTCACCTATCACGGTGAATTTGGGAGCCCGCGAGATACAGTCGCTCTTCTGTTGACCGTCCGTGCTGACCACGAAACTAAGCCACCAAAGCGAGGGTATTTGATTGGGTATGTTGCGAAATACTTCGTCACTGCTCTGTTGTCTAAGTGAGAGGAAGAATTACATATATCACTATAGGAAGTTGTTATTTGTTTACGATGAAGTATGTTTTTCTTCTACAATAAGACAACTTCACTAATTACTTATCTTGCTATTTATTTTTTTTTTTCATTGCCTCTTGAATAGCTAAATGGAACTAGTAGGAGAAGACTTTAAGTGGCTATGGTAGAAGGGAACGGCAATGGCATTTGTTAATGAATATTCCCAACATTTGCCTGGAGTGATCTCGGGGACACCATTGAAAACCGAGCCGACCTCTGTGACGCAGTCGTGTGGTGCGCCGGCTTGCGGTGTTAGAGGTTCTGGATTCACGTCCCGGATGAAGCATGTGTGTTATTTAGTTTTGATGGAATATAAAAATACGCATAACCGTTTCTACGAAACATGCTGTCAACGAGATATGAATTCTAGAAAAATAAAGCAAAATCAATTTAAAACCGAAATCAGGATAGCCAGACTTAGAATCGAACCCGGTTCCTCTTGAATGAAAGTTCAAAGCGATTTTGTTGCGCTAGCTTTCAGTCATACCTAATAATACTACACGGACAAATAATTGAATGGGTGATGTGTAGCGATAAATATACAATTAAATATTGCCAACCAGTTATTTTGAATTCCCTATGCGCCGAACTCAAGGTTGTTACCGAGTGAGATGACACATCGGTGACACATTGAACTTGAATTCGGTAGGTGACGGGTTCGATCCCCAGTCCACGCATCCTGACACAGGGTTTTTACATGGTTTCCCTAGGTCACTCCAAGCAAATTCTGGTATCTTTTTTTCTAAACAAATGCCTCCAGTAGTCCGTGTCGCTTAAGGACTCTGCCTACCTCAGAGCTCCGGCGGCAGCAAGGATAGGGCGTTACAGGTTAAATTATATTCCTAAATATCTCAGTCACTTTCAAACCTACATATATGCCACCACTGACTTTTTTGTCCAGTACGATACGGCACACGCTGCTACGGAATATTTTAGCAAATTATATCAATAACCTGAAAACTATGAGCAAATAAGTGTTTTCATACCAATTAAACACTCGAAATCCTGTATTCATAAAATTATTTTCACATTTTCGTTTACGTAGCAGTATTCTCCTCTTATCAATGCAGAAAATGGTTTCAATCCGAAAGAGATATCTCAAAGGGTGACAGAGCTACACGGAATTTAGTTTAACATGTAAAACCCTATCCTTGCTCCCGCCGCGCTCCGAGGTAGGCAGAAGCCTTAAGTTGTGCTATGCTTCTCTAGTGACCTCACTGTCGACTTATGACGTCAATTTGTGGATGGTTTTGTTATATTGCTTCTAATCGAAGACTGGTTTCGTCTCAGAAAAATAAAGTATGGACAAAAAGCAACACTAATTGCAACAAAACTTCAGACTTTACTGACGTAACAATAATTCATCTACTAACAGTTCAAGGCTACAATGCATATATACACAATCTGGTCACAAAATGAGAAAAACAATGCAAAGTTTTTAAGTCTACGTTGATTTAAATAAAATTATTTCTATTCAATATGAAAGGGCCGCTAATTATCGCGAAAAAAATTTAAGCCACAATATGTTTTTCCAAGTTTTGATGATTTATGTGCACACGTGCGCCACTGCTTCTTGGTCAATTGTTGAATGTTTTTACCTCTCAGTGTTTTGGGATTCTGCCTGCAAGTCACAGGTGTGTGGTGTCCCAGAAACTTTGTTCTGATTGGCGCAGTCAAATAAGCGACGCCTCTACACAATGAACACTGTCAACAAACACGAAGCAAAACTTATTATATGCACGTAAGGAATTAACCCAAGTGGTGCTAAAATCACTTCGCGAAAACTTCTGGCGCCTACTCATTTGGTAATATATATAATTATAAGCCGAATAAAGTCGTTTCTTCAATTATCAGGGACAAAAAAAACTTGAATTAGTGTTTCAGATACTTTGCGGAACTGTTGGCCTTAAGGGCGTTCAAGTGGGGAAAAATTCATAATTTTATATTTGTATAAAATAGTGTTAGTTTTGTAGACATTACTTCAGAGAACATTAATATCTAACGGAAAAAAAATTAGCTCATCTAGTTTTCCCGTAATGTCACTCCAAAGTCAAAATTTGCATATTTTTACTTCATACAAAACTTGAAAACCAGTAAATATAACGAAATGGAAAAAATCTCATCAAAACTGCACGTCACCGTCTACGGCTTGAAGCATATACAAACACATTATAAAATATTTCTGTGTTTAAAATAAATTTCTAAAAGTACCAAAAAAATTTAAATTTTGAAATTTTTTATTTAACACAAACATTTTTGTAACGGGTTTTAAATGCTACAGGCCATAGACAGTAACGCGTAGTTTTGATATGATTTTTTTCATTTCTTTATGTTAACTGGTTTTCAAGTTTTGTATGAAGTAAAAATACGCAAATTTTGACTTTGAAGTGCCATTACGGGAAAACTAGATGAGCTAATTTTTTTCCGTTAGAGGTATATGTACTCTCAGGTAATGTGTACAAAACTAACACTATTTCATACAAATATAAAATTATGTTTTTTCCCCACTTGAACAACCTTAAGGTACGCGCGCACTACGGCGTCACGGTAAGGACGGACGGTCGTCACAGAAAAATACAAAAATGTTTAATAAGAGTGCATGGTAGATAAATAAACGCTGAAAACATCAATTGATTTCTACGCTTTTTTCGAAGCCAATATGGAGAAAATTCTCAATGACAATCCTAAATAACGGTATTTTCCAAACTTTATGAGTAAATATGTATCCAGAATTACTAATTATTTACGCGTGATCTCTTGCGCGGCAGTTAAATGCACGAGGTTCCGGCGTCAGAGATTGTGCCTCAGAAGTTCGTAACTCTTGAAACAATTTTGTTTAAAACGTTGGCTAAAACTATTGTCTAGGATTGCTATTGTTTAATTTTCGCCAATTTTCTTAAAAAACCTACAGTTATAGATCAATGCTTTAAGCGTTGAATTATGTACCACGCCCTCTTAATGTGTAGAGTAACAGAAGTGTGCGCACCACGGCGGGATAGCCGGGAACGGACGATCGGCAGCTTCGGCCGTCCGACAGAAAGTTCGAGCGAGGGAATTAAAAGACATTGCGCGCCGTGCCGCCCGCCCCATTGCAGTGGCTCACGAGACACTGTCCAGAAATTCGTGCCGTTCGAAACTACTAGGAAGGGTTTTTAATATTAATAGATGATTTTGGAGTTGCAGCTCGTCTATAAATACCCTGCTTTTACACTTTCGTTCCCACTGTTTTGGTATGTGATCACGACAGTCCGTTTTTAAGCTATTGCATTACAATTTCTAATAAATGTCAAGCAATTATCGTCTGTATAAATCGCTTAATGCATGCTTCTGTCCACACAAATATTCTTAGGATATTTTGCTTTATCTAAGACTTTTGCAGCTGTTCGGGGGGCAAAGCCTAATCTTGGCTACTATGCCTCGCGACGCAACAAACACGTCGACTACCATGGCGATATTACGAAAGAATCCATTATACGGTAACAAAAATATTAACGTTTCAAGCAATTTAATTTTTTTTGGAGTGGGTTTGTCAAGTTTGTGACGCGTGGTTTCAATGTGATTTTATTTTTTCTTTTAATTATGCTCGTTAGTCTTCGCAATGGACAAGAACGAAAAACGAGCAAATTTTGAATTTAAAATGCCACTATGGGAAAATTGTATGATTAACAAATATGTATTGCTTGAAGTACTTTTTCCTATAAAACTAATTTTCAAAAAGTAATACTTCTCTTTATTTGTTAATACATACCAAATAATTGCAATGCTTCCTAAAGCACACTTTCTTGAATTGAGATAGGCAGCACCATGCTGCAGATTAAAGGGGACTTAGCTACTTAAAATTTGTTATTTACCTTGCGTTTTCGCTTTACACTAATAGCGTACTAGCTTAGTTGCTTAGTTCAATTATGTCTACCCAATACGGTTACGATAACATTACTGATATTTGTTGTTGTACAAGTGATAAACGTACTATACGTAAAACACGAAGAAATAAAATTGTCCTAAAATTATTTACTAAATATTAATGCCGATTTAATAATCCCTTTATAATACTCTTGAAATGTTGTTAAATAATTCCACTCCAAATTTGTTCGAAATCACGTAATGGATTTCATTCTGCTGTACCTAAGTGAAAATAACTTCGAAATGATATAATTCAATTCGGAAAAATCTCACGTGCTCTTCGGTTGGTGAGATTTGACGTCGCGAATCCTCAAAGTCGACACCCATGGCACTTTTGCTGTGTATTGCTACAACCTAGCTCTTTTAAACAGACGAAATAAAACAATAAAGTAAAGCAGAGCTCACACGCATTTTAATGGTTTTAATTATACTTTCGTTAATTTTAAGGTACACAATTAAAGTAAAACCATAACTTTATCATCAAACGTGCATTTAACGTCACAAATCTTTAAAGTACGCTTGTATGTAACATTGATATTAAAAGTCGTCAGTGATGAGGTAGAGCAGTGGCAATGGCGCTTGATTGGATTTCATGCGAACTTCTTATCATGCATAGGTTCGCGGCACTGTACCTCCCAGCAGTATTATATGTTGCAATTATATAATTTTTTTGTCGTTATATTAAAATTAATTCACGTTTTATTGTTGTTCCGCAATTATTAAAAATTCCATTGTAGGCATATTAAGATTTTTCTTACCAAAATATGTATGGAATTTCTGAGCAATAAGTAAATACTTAAATTAACAGCTCTCCTTTTGTTGCGACTGTAATTTCAGTACCTATTAAAAAAATAAATCAAGCTCGCGTAGTAAATCTAATCATTGTAAATACCCGTGAATGTTAATAGAAAACCGATTGCCTTACGGTCATAAAATATCTGCGACAGGGCATCTGCGTCTTGAAGTTTTATTTAAACTGTAAATTCAACTGCTCTTGATGGAGACTTTGAATCCATTTGTGAGTATTAATATTCAGTAGCAAAACATGTTGCTTGTTTTGTGTATATTTCCTTTATACTTTTGTTAACACACGAGCCTTGCGCATGACCATAGAAAACAAACGAGTATTTGTTTCCCTACAGAGAGTGCGTTCAGAACGACAAACTTAAGTTACAGCGTTCTTTTCGCTCGCAGATAATCTGTCACGGGATTGCGATCCGAAGTTCGAGATTGAGAGAAATATCGCACTTAGAATCCGCACTTAGGAATTTCAACTCAAGAATTCAATTTTGCTACAGTGAGATAAAGGTTTCGAAACTTAGTATGTGAAATTCAGCATTCCGAAATAATCTCGTAGCAACTCGAGAATCGACCTCCAGGGCTGTGATTACTGGGGAAGGTGATGGGTGAATATTATGACTACGAAATGTCGCAAGGGGGACGAAAAGTTATGAACAAGGATTACAAATGGCGAACATTAAACAAATACTCTTCGGAATTTGAGTTGTTCTTCCACTGCTTGTTCGAAGCGCTTTAGAAGTAATAGGCCTCTGGACGAAATAATGTAAAATCTAAAAATTAAATCGCACTCACGCCAAGTGACGAGAGTAGTAGAGAACAATGCCTTGCTGCATATCTACCGGAGAGGAGCTGGTAACACTGTTATTAATAATGCTATTCACAACATTAGTTTAAGCTCATCACGGTAAGTTAGCACTCATGAGAGCTTTGCTGAGTATCCCATTTCTGATCACCGTGAGTCTCCAATGCATAACACTGCCTTGGACTGTGTGACCACAGCCGTACGCTGACAAGCAGTCGTTGTATACACGGCAAAAAATATTTTGTACTTTTTACCAAGAAAATCCTCGTAAAAAACTACAACGGTTGTTATTGCAAAAAATACTACGTATACGTTTGTAAAATTACAAGTTATACACTTGTACCGGCAATGAGGAAAGAATAAAATTTCAAAACTCATTTTGCTTTAATCATGAAACCGAACGTTTTCATTAAATAACTATAAAATGTAATTACTTTAGAAAAAAATTCACGGAGGCACCCAGATTTGACCCTACATTTTAAAGTAATGAAAATATGATTTCATGTTATATTACTTGACTAAGTTTCGAAACTTATTAAATCAAACAATACCTAAGTAACTCATAAGATTTCAAAATTTACTTCAGTTGTGTTACTAAACAGGCCTCACGAAAAGTCGATAATTGTAATTATATAGTCTTTTATCAAAGAAAAAGTCAACCATATAAAGACTGGAATAAGTAGTTTTAATTTGAATTCGAGGATACAAATTACACTAATCTTTCCAACATATAACTGCAATGCACCAGTAAATATCAGCAATTTATTATTTAAGGGGAAATTATCCATTGTATTTTTTAATGTATTGCATAGAAAGTACGTGTTTGAGATAAAAACATATTAATATTAGGTCTACTGTAACGTGTTACGTATGATATTGTCATGTTAAAATGTTACATATGTATGTAATATTTTCGTCTCTCTATTTTTGTAATAAAATAACTGTGTCTATATTTTTGTAATGAAATAATTAAAATGTGTAGACATACACTTTTCAGTAAAGACATTGTATGAACACAACCACCACGTCTCGTTTGGAATTGATGTAACAAATAACCCCATTTCTGTTTGGGAAGACACACAGCAGGTGTCCACTAATGACCCTGCAGTGGGAGTCCGTTGTCATTCCACGAGCCAGGCTGGTTTCCCACTCCAATGCTCTACTCAGCTCACGCTACTTCCTCTAGTCTTAGCTTGTTTGATACACAACTTGCCCCAAACGAAAAATCTTCAATAATATATTAAGTTTTACGTCTTTCCTACAAGCGACAGACGCATGTCCCGGCGGACGTGTTTTTTTTTTACCAGAAACATCTGCATCTTCCTGAGTTGTAAATTTTTACACATCTCACATAGCCTGTTATTTCGATCACGAATAAACAAATCTAAAATTACTTATTTCTATTGCCAACAATCTGACTTTTGTTTCAACATTCTATCTTTAATATTAACTGAAAGAAATATAATTGCACTTACTTGAGTTTTCCTATACTTAAACTAAGCTAGCCCCAGACCACACAGGCTTCTTAAACGTGTTATATTACTGCACGTGTCGAAAGCCAAAAGACTGATCTATAGATTCTAAGGTGAATTTTTTTTCTCTAATGAATACCGAATGCCAAAGCCATAAAAAATGCATATTTTGATAATTTTTCCCCTTTTTCCTTCTTTATAAAATACTATAGAAATAAAGTGAAGCATGGAGGAATAGTTTTTTTTACCTTTTCGGGAAATACCTTATTCCCAGAACACTTATTAACGAAGATGCGAATGTACGTGAAAACACTGATTTCACAGACTAGGTCTTGCTAGCGACTTCCTTTAAGAAGTAATAGGAAAAATTCAACATCCGCAGTCATTACACTATTCAGGAAAAAGGTATTTATACAAGATTGTTAATATATCTAGCACAATCCCAGAAATAAGCAGAGTGATGGGTTAAGTTGGCCAGGCATCGATATTGAGTGAAACTGATATAGGTAATCTCAGTATTAAAATATGGAAGTTTGGTATTGGCGCTGAGAGAAAGAAATATATTATGATTTAATTTCTGTGCTTTATCAACATTAAGTTTTTGGATGTTGAGCTGTAAAGTATGTGGAAAACAAATCTACTCTTACACGG
This sequence comes from Medauroidea extradentata, assembly GCA_003012365.1. NCBI lineage: Eukaryota > Metazoa > Arthropoda > Insecta > Phasmatodea > Phasmatidae > Medauroidea > Medauroidea extradentata. The sequence goes on along the minus strand of PNEQ01084260.1, from coordinate 76,217 downwards.
AAGAAAATTTGCTTAAAAAGTTTAAGGGGAAAATGCAGTACGTGTAATGTAACATTTTACAAGGCGAAAAAGTAATAATGACCTTTAAAAGCTCATAATTTTATTATGTACTCAACTAATACTATTTTAAAATTAATTTCTTGTAAATAAATAACCCTTAAACCAAATAATTTTGACGTAAAGTTCGTATTGCAGTAAGTGGAAATATATCTAAATAATTTTTCTAGGACAAAGAATTGGCGATTCACTCAACGGAGAAACGTAAAAATTAAAATAATAGAACATCAAAATACAAACACGTCTCCAGTTTTCAACTTTTTCCGCACGCAGCGCTTTTTTGTAAGGTTCGAATCTGTCAACTGTAAATTCTGTAAACCTAAAAAGTAAGAAGTTTTTTCGAACACGGCTTAAGTTAAGAAGTGTTTTAGTGTTTGTCTTTTATTAGGTTTCTTGGTATTTTTACCGTTAACTGATGTACCAGACTACTTCAACAATTTGATAAACGGTTCAACAGGTTGTCCTATGCATGGAGGTAAGAGTATACAGAAGATGGTATGTTGGGACTTCCATGAACTCGACGTATGTATGCCAGATTTGTGCGAACAATTAATTATTGTTGACCAAAACACAGTATCGAGTTGATCGAGTAAGGTTTTCGTAAGCGCCTCGTATGTTATTGATACTGTAGAATGATCAGATTTGAATTAAAATAGTTACTTGCGTTGAATTAAGGTGTAAAGAGCGATCAGATTCGTCAAATACAACTGCTAATGTTACATTTTATGAGTGAAAATGCCATGTTGTACGTTTGCAAAGTGTAAATTATGTGGTTGAACAATTGTATATAGATAAACCTAACGAACTAACCTGAAAAAACGGCCACATTTATTGTTTATTTACACATATGTATGTCACTGGCGTTGTGCAATTGCTTGCCAATAGCAATAAAGCAAATGTAATTTGCAGACAATGTTAAATAAATACCATAAACTAGCATTAATGTGTTATGTTAAGTTAGTTCAACAACGGTTTCCATGCACAAACAGTTGGCGATGTCGGCACTCACTGAAACGTTGTTTCAAAACGCAATCATGTTGTTTAGTTTTAATTTTATTTCAAAAATTTGTTCTCTAATCAACGCGAGACTGTGATAAATACGGCACATTTGCTATTCGAAATCATTTTTACTCTATTGCTCTTGAAACTTCGAGTAAAATACATTGGCTAATATGGCGGAAACAACGTTTGTGGGTTACAGTGACCACGTGTATAAACGTTCAAGCAACAAGGGCACACATACACCGACTTCAAGTGTTTGCCTGGGCAGTATAGACATTGCAACCCCCTGGTCCTATGTATGTATTTAGCAAAGTTAAATCATACGCCAAAGTATACAAACACGTATTGTTGCATTGGTGAACTATCTGAGTTGTTTCTGACGTAGAGAGCTACTTTTATGTTTACTTGGTTCGAAAACGGCGTGCAATAAGCTCCATCCCCTCACATCAAGCTGCGTGATTGCACTGTCTATTGCCGGGTGCATATCGTTTGTCATAAAATAATAGATTCGTCGGTTTTTAAATATTCCTTACTCACGTATATAATATTCGGGCAACCTGTTTCCCGGCATAGCTCTCCTTAAAGCTACGAAAGATAAAATGACAAACATAAATGACATTCTGACTCCATCCGGAGACAAAATAAAAAACCCCTTCCTAAACAGAATATGCAACTTAAAAACGACGGACGGAAATATAATTTATCTGGCGAATACCATGAAACAATACTTAGCGTATCAAGATAAGTTTTAAGAACAGAGAGCGAACTGGTGCACTCTAATAAAACGCTAAAGTGAGGTGAGAAGATTTTCCAGACCTTTAACAACGAGATCTTAAGAACCGTTGAGGGTGAAGCAAAGTGAAGGGACAACAACATCCATAACCCAGCCGGGATTCGGACCCAGGACCTTTCTCACCGTAGACCGGCGCATAAACGACTCGCTACCGGAGGCCGGCAAGATAACGTTAAGCAAATGGGAAAAGCTTACCAATCTGCAATAAATATTTATTTACCGGCAACCATTCACCAAAACTAAAAGGCAAGAAGGATGTATATCACAATTTGAAATAAACTGTTGGTAAATTCTTTTCTCGCCTCATATTTTTATAGATTGTCAAGACAAAAATTTGATAAGAAATTTTTCAGTTCAATAAACGCGCAGTGAACTTATATACCTAAAAGATCACTACTGTGCTGCTTGCTTGATTTCTAATGTACCCGCATAAAATGTCAGACAGATTCATTTTGTGCTTGACTCGTTTCACTGCCTATGAGTTAGTTCTCTGTTTTACACCTTTAATACCCATGTTAGTATGGAATATACATGAAAGAGAATAAGTATAACTTATTTAAGCACGAGCAAAGGACTATTAAAACCCGAGTAGTACTGAATCTTCACTAATAATATATTTAGCGTTTTCACGAAATTAATGATACTTGTTGCAAGCTAACTAAATATTTTTGGGTGTTTGAAAATGTGTCTATTGCAGCTGTGATTGTAACTGAGGAAACAGATAATTATTTCTGGCAGCCATATAATAGAACCCTTGTGTTTTATATGTGTAGTTAAATAAATAATTTCCAAATGAACATTGACAATGTTTAGCCAGTTATATTAATCTACATGCAGAACTATATTTAAAATTATGTTATTGTAAGGTCTGTTATATTATTTATGTTGTATAATTTTTAAGTTAAGGTGAACATCCCTTGTTTCTACGTACTGTTTTTGTGATAGATATTTTTAAGCCTTAAAAGGAGGAGATATTAAAAACTTGTTTGGCAGTTTTATTTAAAATGGGTTTCACCACGTTGGCTGATTTTTTTGAAGACAGTACACTGAAAGAAATATTTTGTAGGAAATCCTCCCTGCAAAATCATTTTGTACTATTAGCAAAATAATTTAGTAGTGGTAACTAAATTTTAGTGGTGAAAATAAAATATCTTCGCGATCACCATAAAATAAATTTTGCAGGGTGAATAAACAAAATATTTTGTATGGCTGCCACAAAACATTTATTTTTCGTGTTGTAAATAATAGTGTAACTAACAAAATGTTTGGTTATTGACGTTTTTGTTGGAGCCATACACTTTCTTGCCTTGAAAAAATACCTATCATGGCAAAAACTATTTCAAACAAAATTATTAAAACATATGTGTTCTCGTTTAAACTTAATCATATAACTGTCGTAAAAACGCTAGAAACAGGGAGGCATGGCCTTAATTAACGCTGGTAAGGAAAAGTAAATAGAAAAACTTGTAAAGGATGAAAAGTTTGAGTAAATATGTGTGAGTCTCCTACATGAGGGATAGCTCGGAGCTCTTGTGCCTTGTGGTCTGGTTGCCACATGTGTGCGCGCAAAGATGATCCTCGCAAGCTGAGCGAAAATGGCAGTGACGACGACAGTGATGTCACAGCTCTGAAAGCAGGCATGTATATAATATTGTGTTTCTCGAGGCGTGGTTGCACGACAAACCAGGGGCCCTGCATGCTGTGCATGTTTACATTTCCTGAAGACGTAAACATGGTTCGGCAAACAGCTGCTGCCACAGTGCTGGCTGGAACATGTTTCAAGGGTTCAAGCACAGTACTGTTACACTCACTAAAGCTCAGATAAATTGTATTCACATACACACATATACGAAGGAATACATTTATTAAACCTCACGTGGTGTTAAGTACACATTTTACAGGATGGGCATGGTATATCTGGCTTCACGGAAAATATAAACAAAACTATGTAAGTAACTAATACATAACTTGTAAAACAAATGGTATAAAATTTCGTTCCAATACTGGAGCAGCATATAACAAGCAATTCCAGAATGAACTATTTCATTTTCAACAAATATCTGAAACCAAATTCAATTAAAAACAAACTCAGCCATGCACCTGATTTTTCTCAATTAATTTTTATATTTCATTTCTGTTTTACACACATAGTTTTTCATGCTGAACACATTTTACCATTCAGTACTTAATCCTGTCAAACAACTATTCATACAAAAATTCTGTTTTTTTTTTTCAGTGGTTCTTAGAACAGTATACATAAATTTCAAATTGATTACCTGCTCTGTGTTAGACTCTACTTAATATCAAAATTGACGGGTCCCCGTTCCTTCAAAATTTTTTCTCTTTATTATAAGACATATTTATTGTATGTATATTTTATGAAAAATAAATATTTGCTTCATTTAAATTAATGCTTTTATTAAGTTTCGCATACTGAATTTCCCATGCAAAATCGTTAAGTTCAAATTGGCATGAAATACCGTATGTGTTCCTCTGTTGGCCTCAGTTATTCAAACGAACATAAAACTAGTCAACAATTGGAAATAATTTACAGCAGTAAATTTCTATTTATGAAATACAGGTAACTAAGCTGTGTGACATAAATGGTTTTTTTTTAAGATGAAAAATATTGAATTAAATCGCTATGTACAGTTAAAAACTATTTCCTAAATCTTACAAGCCTGGGCTCTGCTCGAAAAAAACTTGCTTTATTTCGTTTCCTAGTTGTCCCGTTTCAGGGGCTTCTGCGTATGTGTTGGAAAGATGACGTTACTATTCCAACGAAGAAATACCAATTTATTAAATGTATTGAATATACTCACTTTAGGTTTTAAGGTATCAGTTCTGTTGTCTTATGCTTAGGGGTTGTCATTTTTAATATTGCGTAAAATAAATTAAAAAGTAACCTTTGTTCCTTTAAGAAAAAAATGTTAGGTCTAATGTATTTACACATAGTTAGTTGAATGATACAATTACCACTTGGGAGAGAATAAACCACACTCGCAGTGACACAATAGTTAACGGCACTGGAGAATCGCAATAAACGTTTACTGTTTACTGGCTTCAACATGATGCTGGAATCACAATGGCGCACCATACAAGACGCGAATAAGAAAATATGTCAGCCAATTAGCGTCGAGGCGGATGTTCTGACGGCACAGAAACCTCGGTGCTGATTGGCTGACATCTTTTGTTATTCGCATCGCAGGCATACAGGCCACGTCTGTCGCGACTTTGTGGTTTCAGCATGATGATCATAATAAGACTGAAGGTTTTGTATCGATATTGGCAATCGTTCAGCTGAAGAGCTTTTTCTCTATTCAACAGGCCCATTTAAACTGTAGATCTTTAACACATAAATAATGCGATTTGTCCCAAAACTGTAAATTCGTATCACAAATTACATCTTCAAAATGAAGTAAGAGAAAGAGATTACAGTATATTGGAGACTATTTTGGCTTTGAATATTTTTTGACATTCCAGTTTGTCGATTTACTTTATTCAAATCTGAAATAATTAATATTTACCATTTTAAATAACGCGCCCTATTAAGTATAAGGGTTTTCGTTATTTTCATTTATTTAATTAAATGCCAAACAACAGATAAACCTTTGACAGGTGGCACTGAAAAGATTTACGAAGACAGAAAAAACATAAAAATACCACAAAACATTACCTACACATACATGTAAGAAACACAACACGCATACATATGCACACATACATAAAACTTAAAAATCAATACATATATACCAAATGAATGGAACTGAAAAACAGTTAATTAAATTACAAAGTGAAATGCCAAGAAAATAAAGGACTCATATTTTAAACAATTTTAAATGAGTTTTATGAAATGAAAGTATTAAGCACATTTATTAATTAAAACATTATTGAATGGTCATTTTATTTTTCAGAAAGGATCAATTTGTCCTAGTACCTCATTACAATTACTATTATACCTCCTAGTTAAATGAAATATTTTGTGATTTGTTACAAAAAGAGAAGGCTCTGAGCACAATTTTATTTAATATTTCAGAGCTGTTATACTTTACCAAAAAACAGTTTGGAACGAAAACAGCATCAATAGCATTTCTTCGTTGTTTTAGAGTGTGTGTGTTGAGTATCCTTGTAGTTTGTTCATATTCAAAATCTTCAGATTCTTACTTAAGATGTTTATTAAAGATGTACTTAAACGGTTTTTTTGGTATCATTTCGATTCTGTTAGAGTCTGCATTAGTTATAGATTTCCAAACTACAGAACCAAATTCTAGTTTTTCTCCGACTAAAACAACGTAAAGGCATAGTATTAAATCAAAGCCAGTTGCATTGAAAGTTAAGTATATAATAAAACCTAATGTTTCATTTGTTTCTGCTACAATATGTCAATGTGATGGTGAAAGTATAAGTTTGAATCTAATAACATACCGAGATCACGTAAACACTGAATACTTATTATTTTACTAGGCCTATTTATAATGCACTTGAATTCAATGTTGTATGTTTTACGAAAAAGTGTAATAATTTGCGTTTTAACCTCATTTCATTTCATACCATTCAGTAGAAACCAGTTGGTAATAGCATTTATATCATTTGTAGAAGAATGCAGTCATTTATGGCACATGTAGTACGCAAATCTTTAAAATTATCAGCATACAACAGAGCCTTAGAATAATGAAAGCTAACAATTATATAATTAATAAATACGTTAACGGAGGTGATAATGTTCCACCCTGTGGTACTCCAGATGGAGCAGTAAATACTTGGGATAAAGTGATCTCAATTCTTACAGTGAAAGTTATATTAGTTAAGTAACTATAGATCCAATTAACATAATCAGTACTTAAGCCAAAAGTATATAATTTGCGTACGATTAGTGAGTGCTGACATGTATTAAAAGCTCTACTTAGATTAAAATACACTGCATAAACTTATTTACGATATATTACATTGATACATGTGCAGTTTACAAAATTAAATTAATTTGTTGTGGTGGTTTCACCTGGAATGTAGCCATCTTGACAATCAGATAATTTATTTGAGACATGAAATAAAATACAATTATGAATTAAATTTTCAAAAACTTGAGAAAAAACCACATAATAAAGAAATAGGCCTATATTTTGATATAAGCGTTTATCACACTTCTTAAAGATGGAAACTACATTTGCATGTTTTCAAGTATTGGGATATGTTCCAGTAGATAGATTTCTACTACAGATATGAGTTAAAACGGGTTTTAATATGTCACTGAACATTTTAAATATGTAATTTGGTATACCGTCTACGTCTGTAGATTTTGTAGGTTTGAGTGTTTTAATAGCCCATTGAACTAAACTTACATTAACTTCAGATGGTAGCAAGTGATTTTCATAAATCTGAGTCACATGTTGAGGATTTATATTACTATTTACGTTGAACCCATTTGCAAAAATTATACCAAAGTGGTTTTATATTCTGATATTGTCACTGAGAAATTCATCCTTGTGTATCGAATTATAAAGCGTCTACTTGTTAGCATCCATTTTTCATTATTTTTACATAATTACAAAATTTATAAGAAATGGACATAATATCATTCACGTTTCTAAGCCATTATTTTTTTTATCAATTTTCATACGTTTTTACGTAGAGGCTGAGCGTAGAAAATTGTTCGTAACTATCAGAACTTTTATTACTTTATATATTCTAAAACAGTGCACTTTGCTTTTAAGCAAAAGGATTAAGTGATCAGAAAACCAGTGGTGATAATTTGGTCTAGTTTCCACCTTTATAAGAATACATTACCGTATTGCCTTCGTGACAATTGTCGTTAATGATTCAACAATTTCACTCACATAGAATATGTTATAAATATTGCCATAGTCAAATTTTTGCAATGCTAGGTACAAGAAGAGGTAAATTACCTCCCCTGTGTCTCTACAGTTTGACATGATATTACACTCGGGCCATTCATGTACATTGTGTTCAACTGTGATGTTAAGTGCTGGATGCACGATATCTTCACCAACAAGAGGATCAAGTGCCTTTTCGATATTTGTAATGTTCATGTCTGAAAATGTAAGATCTAAAAGTTTGTTGTAAGATAGTCTGTGATTTAATTGCTCTAGCCCAAGTGAATAAGTGAATTCCAGGACGAACTGCCCTTTTATTTTATTGCAATAATGCACAATGTACTGTGTATGGTTTAAATTCCAGTCTACGTCAGGTATATTAAAGTCTCCATTAAGAATTATTGAGCTGAGGTAGCTAATAACAAAAATATTTTTAATGAAATACTTCTGGAGAAATACCCAACCGTGATAACCCAGCTCGTACGATAAAATATTGATTAGTAAACTGCTACTGTAACATCTGTTGCTATGAAACTTCACAACTGGTTCCAGAACGGGCAGTGCATCGCACTTGGAATACACTCTGGTATTCGTCTGGCAAGTAAGAGAGGAGTTGAAAGATGGGGCGCTGCGGATACACGCCAAATTAAGCAGATAAAATCAATTTATGTCCGGCGAAACGAGCACGCCTCCAGCTGCTGGCTCGTCTGATAAACAACCGCCACAAAAATGAACCAAAACAGTGGAGCGCTTCGAATGGATACGCGGCGCAATCGACGCGAATGCTTCAACCGTCCTCAGGCCTTCCTCGGACCGCCGCCGGCTGTTTCGGTACACTAATTCCACCGGCCGGCACTTCCATTAGTGCCGCAATCAGGGCCAGGGCATAAAAAACCACACCTTGGCACTATAAACCAGACCGAGCGAGTGATTTTGCTGGGCGCTAGGATGTGGTTACGTTACCTTCGCCAGCCTCATTACTTTACCTTCTTCACTGACAGTCGCCACGACATCAGAAAAACGGATTTAAGTGCATTTTAAATAAATTATATTCTGACGCGTATTCTAGAAGCACCTTATCCAGTACACGTACAGGTGGTTCACAATTAAGTGAGCGCCTTTGAAGACCGTCTTGTATAGAACAATACTGTGAAATAAAAGGAAGGATTCCGTTTGATTGATCGCAGCTTTAAAGGGACTTATTATTCCACTTATCTTAAAGCAGCATTCCTTTAAACAGTAGCATGTTTCCGCCAATCTGAGAGCGAGGGTGTCAGGAATCGCAACCGATAATCCGCCATTTTGTGACGTCAAGGATGTCCACCATCTTAGCTCGCAGCTTGGTTGTGACCTTGACCTCAATCACCGTCATTTTGTTCTCCAAATCAGCTGTTAGTTTACAGTTTAATTATTTATTTTTAACTTTTATCAAAATCGTACCTAATTTTATCGAGCTAGCACAGTCATGTTAAAAATTTATTTAAATTGAATATGTAACTGTTACAATAATGTGAAAGGGGGAAGTTTGCGCCATCGCAATGTGTGGTCCAGGCCAGATTTAATGCTTTGTCATTCTAATTCTATGTCGACCATGTTGTTGGATGTTATCGGCCTTGACGTTGACTCTGGCAACGTCAAAGCATAATTGTGTTTTAAGGGAATCAGTGGTACGCCGTTATGCCAATTCTGCCCTCCTCCTTTTCCGTCCTTTCCGATCCACAGCTATAATTTTTTTTTTGTCAGAACCCTAGCAGGCTCACGCACAACCCATCAATGTTATCGCAGTCGGATGAATGGCATGTGAACGCACATGTTACAAACATAAATTTATTTTTGTATATATAGCAGATGGAAAACTAAGAAGAACAGTCATTGACACTAAAACCATTTTTGATAAGACTTTGTGTTAAAATTAATCCATTTAAATCAGAGTTCGCGTAGCGCAGAGTCAGTAGATAGCAGTTGTTTACTGTGCAACTCTTTTGATAAGAATGTTTCTCAACTTCGTCTGGCACAACATTCTCGTGTCATAGACCTTAATTCTGTCTATTGCCGACTGACGAAGATCTCGACCAATTAGGTTTTATGAATAGAAACTGATTACCGATCGTTAGGGCCCGGTAATTTTCGCGAAAAAAATTTTGCCCCACTTTGTTTCAGTGACTTACGTGCGTACCTGCAGCTCAACTTCATGACTATTGGCAGAGTGTTTTCGTGCAGAGTCATTATTCATTTGACTGTGCCAATCAGTACATGGATAACTGTGACACATCACCTCTGTGATTTGCGAGTTTAACCTCCAGACGTTATATGTTACGGCATCCAATCACTGAACACAAAGCAGAGATGAAGGTGCGCGCGTAAGGAACTGAAACAAAGTGCTGCAAAAATCTTTTCGCGAAAACTACCGGGCCCTACCGATCGTCTTTATGAACCTGTAAACTTACATCGTTTTAACACATACATTAGTTTTGGGTTAACCGAAGCTGGGAAATTCATAAATAAATATACAATAAATTACATTTATTTATTTATACATTTCGCAGCTTCATTTAACCCAAAAATCTAATATATGGTTTACGCAAGATTGTTGTTTCTTTTTTATCCTGAAATGCTGAAGGATGAAGTGAAACGTGAATAAAAGGAGCTTCTATAGTAAAATTATACAGTGTGATTTAGTACAATAATCAACACACAGCAATATTGTAACTCAGTAACTTATAAATGTAGCAAAAACAAGTAAAGTGTAAATTTTATAACACTATACAAGATACAATTCATGAGCAACGCTTCTACATATTAAGTTAAAAGTACAACCTTCAACGTGAGGTACAATTGGCGCAGCGGCTTAACACGCTCGCCCCTCGCTAAGGCGATGCATCTTCGATTCCTGGTGCGGTCCACCTGGCTAATTTTGCTGCCACGCTTTTATTAGCTTCACCTGAATGAATGAGTGATATGAAATCTTACAATTGGTCTTCTGCACACTTCCAAACATCCGAATTAATTTAAATTTCGCACACATTTTCAGAATCGACGACAGATAAATAATTCCGTAACTATGACCTGGCATTCTAAACCATTATTCAAAGCATTCTGATTGAGACAAAAAATGTTTTCAAGTCAACATCTTTAAATAGACCACTTTTAAGTACCGTACATAATTAGTTAAATCGTCCATTTTGCGTCAATACAAATATTTAAAATAAAATTATAGCTAAAAAGACAAAAAAACACGATTTCATGGCAATATGAACTTAAAAGTTAGAAATAATCTTTAAATGAAATAATTTTGTTCAACAGCGATAATATGTCACACAATTAAGTGTAAGTTTATTATTTGAATAAATTTAAATTAAGAATAAAGTCATTGACCAAACAATTAATTTTTAATGAAAAAAAGTATGGAGTGTTCTCTACTTACAGCTGCCGGTAAAAAAAATTAAGGCAAGTGATATCAACCAAACAAAGTTTAATTTTAAAATTATATATATTATTTTTTTAGCTTATTGAAAAATTAAGTTACACTGAGTTGTAGGACATCGATTTTCAACGAAATCCTTAGCCTATATTTTAAGATCATTTTCAACTTTTTAGTTCACATTGCTACAAAAGCGTGTATTTTCAGTTTTTTTTAAGCTATGCTAGTATTCACGTGTGAACCGTGTCGGACGACGCCATTGGTTGGTGGGTTTCTCCAGGTATAGTCTGTTCACTATAAACTGAGAACACAGCAGAACTTGTAATTAATTAAAAACATATTTTATTTGGCCAGTATATGTTATCTTTTGAAAGTGTTGAAACGCTTACGCTAGTTTTTAGTTACATGGAAGTTTTCATATAAAAAATAGTTAAAGATAATTGCAAAACGGCCGAGAGAAATCGTGAACCGCCAATATTTAATTATTTTTTAGCATCTCCATACCCACCTAATGTCGCTCCTTAAAAGCAGTGGAACCCTTGTTGCTAAACGTTCTAGGAAACAGTTTTTACCAACATCAGAAGCAAGTACTACGCATTTGTTTACCGATATTACTTGTGCCGAAAAGAAATGCAAGAAACTACGACAACAGATTTTGTACCCCGAAAATATTTAACCCGAGAAATATTTTGGCTTAAAAAGTTAGCATCAGGGGATGCCTTTATTATTGTTATTATTATCGTGTATTGGATTCAAGTTACCTGAAATAATAAAGAAATATTGGACGGCCAAGTTCGAACTGGAAGCAACTAAAAAAACCCCCAAGTTTTGAGTAAAACGTATAACAAGTGTTTGTGTTTAGCTGGAAAATGTGGTAGCTAACGCATTTGGTTGATGTGTTTGTAGCGCGAAATTACTGTAGCAGATATGCAATGTTGTTAAAAGTTCAGAGTCTTTCACTGGTGAAATTTTAAAAGTCATAATAAAATACAAATTTGGCTCTATGGAATGGTAATCGAAATGAAGTGAAATTTTATTCAATCAAGTAAATATACGTGCTGTTTTATTTTTTAGTAGAGTGTACTTCTCTCAGTGTACTGGTGTACTGAATTCAAAAGTGCAATACTTGAGGGGTTTCTGTTTTGTTTACATCTATTTTTATACCGAAGGCCAATTGCTGCATTTATGATAACTATGCACTCTTAAAAATCTGTCGCTCTTTGGTACATCTAAGATTATTGCTTAGCAAAATTTTTTCAGGTAGCATATTCGGCAGAGAATTATGAATACTTTTGTTTCCAAACGTTTAACTATAGTAAATAAACCGTTACAAAGTAAGTGCATTTCATTGCCGAAGGAAAGCACATACAAAGGTTGTGGGATCTAAGTCTGGCGTGACACATCATGTACAAGAGATTGTGATCAGCTCTTAACAGCAACGTTTTCAGCGCTGATGAGGTGAGATGTGAGATGAGTGTAGACAACGGTCGTAGAAGTACAGGTCTGGACACTCGCCTATCCACTAATGTATTTTGCTTGAACCTTTGTTGTTTGACTGCAGTTCGCCAAGTTACCGAGAGTGTTGTGCGTCTTTGGCGCTGCAATCAGGGCGGTCGGGCTAAAACTCCGCCCATTTTTGTCCAGTGTTTGCATTATAAAGTAAATAAAGATTGCTGGAGCCATGATTTAGGATTGTCAGCGAAGGAAGAATTTCATAAATTGATAAAAAAATAAGCTTTGATAAATTGTTTATTTTTATAAAGTAAACACTGGAAAAAAGTGGGAGGGAAGTGGCGGTCGTGACGTAGACATAGCCGCCTATGGTTAGAAGGTCACTCTCTCACTCCCTTCGGTGTGGCAACCCTGCGAGCGAGGATTATCCGTTTGTAGAGTTTCTGATTCGCTTGCTTGTCTGATATACCGATGTACAAGTGAGAGACATTGTCGTTGGACAGCTCAAAGTGGTATTCAGTGCCATGAACTTACACACAAAAATTATTTTGCGCCACTTCGTGTCAGTGCCTTACATGCAAATCTATAGTTCTGCTTCATAGTCAGTGATTATATGATTTGCCTTTCACGTGTCTGGGGTTCTAGCCTCAAATCACATACGTGTGCTGTTGCAGTAACCCTATTGTAATTGGTGCAGCGAAATGAGAGACGTTACTTCACCACGATACTTGCCAATAACCATGAAGTAAAGCTGCCGCTGTTCACGCATGGCACTGGAAAAAATCCGCGGGAATAACATTATTCGCGAAATGTTCATGGCCCTAGGTATTAAAATGACCGTTTTTGACATGGGTAGTTACATCGAAGGACGCTTCCTTTTGCTAAAAACGGCAATGGTATGGAGCAACACCGGAATTATGAGGGCTGCGAATGGAGGGGGTATAGATCCCCGAGAAAACTAGCCGACGGACACATCATCGTACGACACAAATCTCATATACGTCGTTTCAGTCCGACCCCGCAGGGATTCAAACATGGATCGCCTTGGTAGGAGACGGGCCAATTCGGCTGACGTGGTCCTGCTGGAATGTAGCCGACACTTAACCGCCGAAATGAAGGATATTAATTGTACGTTGTATATGATACATAAAACCATAACAAAACGTTATTATCAGGACTATAGCACGACACTGCGTAAAGATAATAATTTTAACTACCGAAATATTGTTCTAAATTATTTGCGTTTAAAAATAATATATACCCCTAAGATGACAAATGTATATTCAAAGCAATTTATACATAAGTGCAAACGTTGACTTTTATCATGTTGGACCTCGGAAGTAAACGACAAAAAAACATCACGAAAAATTTGTCAGCAGGGTAGCACTAAATGGTTTATACGTCCATGAAAGCATAACAATAAAATTAACTAATGTAATTATTTGATGCTAAGATCAAGCCGCGAGCGCTTTTGTAAACCGTTAGCGACGCTGCTTCTTACTTATTACGTACAGAAATGTGCGCAATGACTCTCTTTCCAACTAGCTATACACTTCTGAGGCACGTGCGAGACGTTTGCTATACTGTACTGTGATTATTCACGAACCTTATGGTATCCATGTTTCCTTTACGAGGTTATGTTATATTCCACTTCACTTGTGCCGTATGTTTCAAACTTTCCTTTACTGTGTAATTTCGACAAAAACTGTTTTGTTCCTGAGTAAACACTCCAAGTGTAGAGACATAATTGTTTCCGTCTAGTCCAAGTGGTTTAGGTTCGTAAGGCGAACAGTGGCCAGGTGAAATGTATATTTGAGAGCAGCGAACGTCGAGTGAGAATAAAATAGGTTTCCAATCAATTATCACAACTGTTAGTGCCCTATACAATGGACGCGTTAGTAAAAAACTGGATGGTGTACATACTAACTATTAACTAAAAAACTTAAGGCTTTTCCACAGAATAACAGAGTGTTTAATTACAAGAAATGTATGCTTACATTCTCACGAAATTATGGCATTTTTTAAAAACAAAGCAGTAAAATACCCAATTATTACAATCAATAAGAGTTCACTCCGTGAGGGCCAACCTGTTGTGATCGTGCTACTAATATATTTTCCCATTGCAATCCGGGTTCGATTCCTGATGGGGTTGTTCCAATTTTCGCGTGTGGAAATGTGGCGAAGAATGCCATTCGCTGGCGAGTTCTTTTCTATGCTATACTGTTTTCAATTCCCTGGAATTCTGTTACTGTGCTCTCTATTCAATCATTAAATAATCAAAAACTTCTTTATTCCTCCGCATTAACTGAGGAGTCCTCGGAGAGCAGACTCACACCAGGTGAGTGATTTGCGTCTAGAGGTGATGAAGCTAGCGATTTGTGAGCTAAATTCGACATTAATCCCTCGGTCTCCTAGATCCCGATCGCGCACTGGAAGAAAAATTTAGTAGGAAGTCTCCTTTGCAAAATTATTTTGTAGCAACCACAAATTAAATTTTGTGGTGGACACAATATTTTAGTAGTGTAAACAAAGTGTTTTTTTTTTGTGGGGAACACAAAATAAATTTAGCAGAGTAAATACCCACAAAATATTTTGTTGCTGCCGTGAAGTATTTTTTTCGTAGGTTTGACGTAAAAAAAATTAAATGGAATAAAAATATTTAGCCCCCATGTCTAAGGTGTGTCATTATATTACATTCAATTTTTAAAAAGGAATTGATACGAATTCGTTGAGAAAAGTTTAATTTTTAAATTAAATTGACATTTAAATTTCATAAAACATTTAAAACCACAGAATACACTTTTTATGTTCTCTGAAAAGTTATGTTCAAGTGTCATTATTATTTCCAGTAAAACAAAACACACACGAATGATTATTCAAGAACTCCCCGGAGATGTTTTTTTTACCTACTGGAGAAAATGAAAACGAACGCAATAAGGGCGAAACTGGTACGGTTGTCTATATTAGTTCAGCCTTTTTGAGCGGAGAGCGTGCATTGTATTGTAGTATTATTTATATTCTTTCAGTCGATATTTAAGTAGAGTGCCCATATTTGTTTTTGTTGAAAGTAGAGCAAACAGTCAAATGAAAGCTTGTGTTTCTACGTTTTTCGTGTCACGTAGGTATTGTACCAGATAAAGCGTTCTAAAAAATACTCCTTTTTTATTTTTAGGTGCTTCAACATGTTTCCATTTGGCGTGTCGTATTAAAAAAAAACAGGTATCGTTTTTTAAAGATTGTGTTCTTCTAATTTATGACCATATTGGTAACAAACGTAGAAGTTTCGCGAAAAAAACATAATAATGGACGACAGGCTACAACAACGTTAATGCGTCAGGCGAGGACTTACTTCTTCTAAGAGCGTTCAAATAACCAACCACTATTTTCAATATTTTCAGCGTATTTTATTCTATTTTGTGTAATTTTATCATGTTCTGTTGTGAGAACGTTGTAAAAACAGAGCAACACAACGTTAAGAAAAGTTATTCATGTAATTAATATAACAATACAAATTTCTAAATTATGATATTCCACTATAATACGCAGCTTACGATAAATATTGAAGACATCAGTACATTACAAACAAGTTTCATGGACATTAATTAAAGGGCTTGCTTGTATTGATATATTTAATTTTGTAATACAATTCAAAGCAAAATTAACCAAAACTAAACACTGATTGACTGATTCCAAAAAAAATTGCTTCATGGAGTTGTTACGAATGCGTGAAGTAGGCCTATTTGAGCTTGTGTACACTATTGTGACTAATTTAATGATAAGTGCTCCCACGTATGTTAAAATATACAGCAGCGTTATTTCCAATATGATTTTAACCCATTTCCTTTTATATGAGTAGAGCCCACAATTTTTGGAGAAAAGAGTTCTGAAACAATTAGTTTCAATGCCTTATATGCACATATGCGGCCCTGCTCCGTGGTCAGTGATTGGCTGTTTTAAATTCTCAGCGTCTAGGGTTCTACCCGCAAATTACAGACGTGTGATGTTGTAGTAACCATGTTCCTGTTGGCACAAGTCAAATGAGCCACGCCTGTGCAATTATACATTCTGCCAATAATCAAGAAGCAGACCTGCAGATGTGTACGTAATGCATTGAAACGAACTGTTGCAGAATTATTTTCACTAAAAATCGTGGGCTCTATATAAGAAGCAACAAAAACATGAAAAACTCTTAAAACTCAGATAAAGGATTTTGGTACTTGAAAAGCCTTAAGAGTGATTATTTCCTAACATAGTTTTCCGCATTTGACTCACATTCACAGCGGAGCTACATGTGTGACGCTGGCACGAACATCGAGAACATTATCGCTAGGGACTCTGTTCTTTCGCGAAAAGAATTTTGCCTTGCTATTCTACCGTCAAATCACAGACGTGCGGTGTTGCAGGAATGTTATTGTAATTGGATCAGTCAAATGAGATACGGCTTCTCACATAGACACGCAGCCAACAAGCATGAAGGAGAACTGCAGATGTGTACGTAAGACACTGAAACAATCTGGGACAAAATTCTTTTCGCGAAAAAAATAAAAGGCTCCCTAACTATCACCTCTATGCGGGAAGAGCTGAAATGGCGTGCAGTAAATTCGTAGTTCTATTTTGATTATGAAACATTAATGGGTAATTCTATAATTGTTTATGTGAAATGTTTAATGTAGAGTACAATTTATGCTACCATCATGTTTGAATCTTACGAATCCAGTTGGGATTCGTCGACGTAGAGCTGTCTGAGTTTTTTTAGCCCTCAAAAAAAGTCACCAAAATATGTTTAGATAAGGTGTGTGCTGTAAATTTAAAAACAAGCATAATTTATACTATGCTTTCTTTTAGTAGATAAATATGACATAGATAATTTCAAAAGCTTTGTAAGAAAACAGTACTGTTAACGGGGGCGACGTGAGAAATTTCAGAAAAACATATCCCCCACATGTTGCAGTCATGAGTAAGAAAATCTGCTGTGTTAAATCTCAAGTAATACTTGTTTATATTTAACATCTGTTCACAGTTGACACGCTCACACACGCACATAGAAAATAAATTGCTGTATTTCTATGGCCGCTACTACACAGTTCTTGGCTAGGGTATGAAACAAACTAACATAACATCTCTCTACATATCTTTAATATCATGCTGTAACCAGAAGAGAACCAGTGCCGTATACATGTTCCAAACACTCACCTCTGCCCTCTGACACTAAAGTGACGTCATTTCCTGATAAACTTGCGGGCGGACGCGTTGTTGTCGGCAGCGGCTAGTCACACACAGTACAAATTATGAGTAAGGTCCCGCGGTAATGTAGAGGATTGCCGAAAATTTTCAATTGCTTTTATAATTTTTATATGTACGTACCAGGCATTACTTTGTTTTATAGACAAACATTGTGATTGTTTTCGTAGATTTTGTATAGTGGCATGTCCAAAGTCCTAATTTGTATAAAACAGTTATATGCTAGAAAGGACAATCAACTGACTTACTGCAATGACAGAATTAACACTGATTAACAGAGTCACTGGCTACACCACGGTAATTTTGTATTTTAAATTCAGTATTTTTTAAATTCAAATGATTATTTAATGCAGTTTCATACGTGTCTTGGCGTAGTAAGTGGCACTTTCCTTAGAAATACCATTATAACAAATTTTATAAATAAAACATTTCCATGTCCAAAAAACAGTCAAAATTTACATCTATAAAGCAAACCGTACCAACTGCAAGTAAAACAATATATAATGTTTCAGTGAATTGCTCCCTTACGGTGCCCGCCAAATTGCCGATGAAACTGCGTGCGGTGTGTTCGGAGTTGCGTTTTTTTCTCAGGGACAAGCAAACGTGCGTACACAATGCTTATCTACGAAAAAAAAAGTTCAGGCTGCTTACGAAAATACATTTTTACCCATCGTGCACTTAGAAATCATTAATATGAAGCCCTCGAACTTGGCTAAAATCTGCTTTTTCAGACGCTATTAACTCAAGATTTAAAAATCTGATTAGTTTAAATTAAGATCCACAATTACAATACATTTTGTTTTAGTGACGGGTTCGATAAAATAACAGGGTCACCGCTTAAGGGCACGGTCACCTCAGTTTTCAACGCCTTTTTTTATTATTATATTTGTACCAGATACTTTTTTTTTCTTATTTTAGACATAAATTGTGATTAAATCTTCCTCTTAGGAAATTGTTGTATCTCCAATAGTTTTTGCGTACTGAGTCATAAACGTCAAAATTTGCACTTTACTGTTTTATGTACGCCATTAAAACCAACTGACATACCGAACCGAACAAATTCACAGCATATAACAATGTCGTAGGCTATGATTTGACACATATAAAACAAAATATATACATTTTTATTTTGTATGTGTCAAATCATAGCCTACAATATTGTTATGAGCTGTGAATTTTTTCGGTTTGGTATGGCAGTAGGTTTTAATGGCGTACATAAAACCGTAAAGTAAAATTTTTACGTTTATAACTCATTACGTAAAAACTATGAGAGATACAACAATTTCCTAAGAGGGAGATTTAATCACAATTTATGTCTAAAATAAGAAAAAAGTATCTGGTACAAATCTAATAATAAAAAAAGACGTTGAGAAAGAGGAGAACCGCGCCTTTGAAGACCCACAGTAAAACCGTTACGGCGGGAACACGGTGCACGCATTTACAACTTTGGATGTAGAGGCGATATCACAACATAAATATCGATCGGTATCGCTCGTAGTCCTTCATCGATTTTCGCCTCTCACACAAACTCACCCTTCTTCAGGCGGCTGTTTTAAGAGTGTTCAAGTGCTTTTGATATCATAGTTTTATATTTTTAAGAAATAGTATTAGTTTTGTTGACGATACTTCCTCTTACGAAGCTACAATTTTAACTAACACAGTTTTCTCGTGACGGTGCGTCAGACTAAAAATTTCCATGTAGAGCTGCCATCCAAATAGTGAAAACAAGTTGGCTTACTTAAACGAAATAATTCACAATGAGAAAACATACCAAAGGCCACGTAACCTAATTTTATAAAAACTAACAGTGAAAATATTTGTATTAAAAAATCCTGATTTAGAAACTTTTCCCTGTTTTTTTTTTTTTGAGATTTTTTTAAAGACTCAAATTGTTACGTTGAGAGATTATAAATGAGATTATAAATGTTTCCAGGGTACGTTGCACAAGGCATGTTATTTCACTGTGAATTTTATCATTTTAGTAATTCAATTAGTTTTAGCTATTATCATGGCAGCGTAACATGCAAAGTTTAAATTTTACGCGCCATTATAAAAATAACGATGTGAGCTACAATTGCCTTCTAAGAGGAAACTGCACTCAAAAGTATCGTCTACAAATCTAACACTATTTCACAAAAATATAAAATTATAATTTTATTGTACTTGAACACTTGCCTACCTGCGTCTTAGAGGCTCAGAAGTGACGGACCTACAAGGGCGACTTTGAAGCCCACATCAAATGCTGCCTCACCTCAACGATCCAAGCACTGAACTAGCGTGTAATATTACTGCCAATAGTTTTTACAATGGGACATTAAGCGATGACCATATAGGTTTATTGGCAGAGAGTTTGTAGCAAAGTTGAGTGCACGTTTCTGTCTGGGTTTTACAAATATCCAGTTGGTACATTTTGTAGCACGGCAGTCTAAAAAGGTAGTTTATAGCTATATTGGAGAGATTAAAAACAGTGTTTTTAATGAACATGAAGTCTTAACATTAGCATTACGTCTTTGTCCGTAGAGTGTTTTAATTCCGTTCATTGACACAATGGACACATGTTGAGTAGTTTCGTAAAAATAGGTATTTACGAACACACTGAGATGCATTTGAAGCGCGCGGAAGGCGGCATGTTTAATGTGTCCGTCCTTATTTGGAAGCGTGATTATAGGAGAGAAGATAGAGGAACGGCAAACACTGTACGACAGTAGCACCAACATTATTAACCCTTCCCCTTGAGATAATTTTCTAAAATCAATCTAACATTTTTTGTTCACTTTATATTGCTTGCAGGACGTTTTAAATGTACTTCGTAGTTGAACTTGTTGAGTTCAAGTCAAATTACAGTGAATTGCTAGTTTTCGGATTCTTGTTCCAGAGTAGACCATTAGAAAAACTATCAACCTATAGACATGCAAATTTTGCGTTTTTTTAGCAGCAGATCTGGGTCTCACTGGCCTCACCCAAACACACTCCGGGACATATTGGCTCCGGGCCTTATGTGGCTGCTTTACAGGACAGTGAGATTTTAGAGTTGAACGTACATGATTGGTTGAAACCGTCTTTCAGGCGCGTCACCCACACTGCCAAGCAACAGTAGAGTCAGATGAGCATGCAGTATCTCAAAGCCAAGTCTGTTGCCTGATAGTAACGTGAAGTTTGCAGGTCTGTACTCATCATTGACCCTATCTACAGGGCCACGAACTTTCCGCGGAAACAATGTTGTTCCAGTTTGTTTCAATGCCTTATACATGCACATCAACATCTATGCTTCATGTTTATTTACTGAGTGTCTTTGTTGTAAAGGATCGCTTATTTGATTGTGCCAATCACAGTAAGGTTACTGACGCACCATACGTCTGTGATTTGTGGGCAGAACCCCAAGCTACGTGAGAGGATGAGACTATGAAGCTGAACTGCAAATGTGCGTGTGTGATATTAAAACTAACTGAGTAAAATTATTTATCGCGAAAAGTTTGTGGGCCTATAAACTCTAATATTCCGAAAATATTTAAAATCAGCATAGTCTGAAATAAACCGCAGTTTCTTTACCCAATTGTTATTAGATTATGCGAATTGTGGCACGTGGGAACAGTTAAGTGACAAATCACACACCTTCTGCGTTAACTGAGCTTGTTAAAGAAAGGAACAGTGCTTCAAATAATCGAAAGCTAATAGCGATACAACCTTTATAGATTTCTACTCAGCACGTTGTAAACCAGCAAACAGACCACGTTTCTCGCGCTATGCCAGTGTATCTATCTACTGCTTGACAAACCTAAGTGTAGCCCCGGGTAGGGGATGTACGAGTGCTATGGTTCCGTGGTCGCCGTGTGAAGGCAGTGGAATGGATTGTCTTGGTGCCCTCCCGCACACTCCGTTCAAACTGTAAGCGACCATCTGTAGTAGGTAAAATAGGCCAGTGTAACCCATGAAATGAAGTATTTTATGGGGAATGATTGTGGTAAAACTAAAGTTTTGGTGGTTGTTAGAAACTAATTGCGGTATACTTATTCCCAAACGTCCACACCCCTTCCCCTTATGTTCTTCCGCCGACACCCTCTTAAAGTATTTAACCGCCGGCTTTTTAAAAACTGTTCATATTTCCGTAACCAACGGACTTAACCGGGAAAATATTTTTCTTTTTGATTTTTTAAAGTATATTTTACCAAATAAAAGGAGCAAAAATATTGAATTGATCAGTTTAACATTCACATCTTGCTAACATCTTTCTAAAATTAACGCGTAAAATAAAAAAATACAAGAAATGTCACACATATATTTGTGATACAAATAATCAAAAAGCATAGCGTGTTCAAGGTCCCTAACCATATGACTTATGTTGCATTAAATAAATATTAATTAAATTTGTAAACAAAAACACATGTTACTGTCATCGTTCACATGTGATAGACTAATAATGGCCAATTAATATCAAGAATAAACCTAATTAAATGAGATGCTGCAAAGTTTCAACGCCTGGGGACACTTGATATTAATAGCATATGTACGTACAATGTGCTACTGACTTGCTTTAATGGGGCAAGTATGCGATCGGCAGTATATTTGTTCTACGAAAATGCATTTAAAAAAGTAACATCTATTGCTTTCACGTTTTTCAGGCATGTCTACTAATGTGGCATTATGTCCTCTCGGTGCAAAAAAAAAAAAAATTCGCTCTTGGCGCACAGTTCCTGTAACATCGATTTTTACTGCGTTTCTACTATGTATTTTGTATGTCACAGTAATATACCTTGTAGATGCGCGGTGCAAAACGACACGACCTGGGCAACTACATACTGGTTGTCATTTTCTGGCTGACGAGACTGTATGAACTGTTTGTCGCGACGACAGGCTACTTGCTCGCTATTGGTTGGGAGGGTGTAGTGGTACAAATGAGGTAGGAGGGGGAAGTATGTCAGAGAGGGGGACGGCTGTAGTTCACATATTTTCCGAGGACACTCTTAGGTTTGCCGAGCAGTATCTATAGTGTCGACTTCAGCCAGTACATAGAGAGGTGTTTGACCTGCGTGTAGGCTAGGTGGTCAGATGGAGTCTCTGGGTGCCATCCACCCGCACACAGCGAGTTATGTTCTGTGAAGCGATCAGTCACGACAGATGTTCAACCACGTCTCTCACAAGCTCTCTGACCGCGTGTAGAAGACATCCTGGTACCCGCAGCTATCCCTCTCTGTACTGCCTGCTAGGAGACGTGAGCCTGCAAGAAACAAGACGCGAGCGTATCGCCAGCCTGTACCGAGCAATGCATGCGACAGCCGCGATGCTATACTAACAATCCTCGTTTCTTACTGTTTGGTTGCCGCGCGACAAATACTAAAAAAACACGCCATACACAGTTCATTGCCAGGCACTACATACTAACCTCTAGTACGGCAGCCACAGATGTTTACAGTAATTCAGTTTCTTTCCGGTTACTTTTTATGAGTAAGAAAAATACTCACTGGCATTCCAAAATGTTGAAATAAACGCATGTTTTCTTGAAAAGATTATGATTTGCTTATTATAACAGCAAAAATATATTTTGAAATAAGTAAATGCAATTTACGTTCAGCTCATCAGTTGCACAAACATTCGGGAGCAAAATTAAATTCCAAATCGAATAAAATCGAAATAATTTTTGTTCGAAATTCTCACCGCGTCCGTCATTTTTGCCATGCAGACGTCACAGAAACCTCGCTGCTGATTATCGGACAGCTATTGTTTTTCGTGTCACAGCGGTCGTGTTGCTTCTATCGCGTTATTGTGATTCAGGAATGAGTATTGCGCTAACCAGCAAACATCTCATTGTAACCAGCAAATATTTACTTTTTGCTTTACTGTACATATGCATGGCTTTTGGAGAGGGTGACAGAGGGTAAGGCATCACATCTCTGAGTGAGTGAGAGGTCTTAAGCGCTGGTGAGGGGTGACATGAGGTCAGCATGGAACAGTACCAGAATGAAAGGGCAGGGGAAACGGGAGATACCCGAGCAAACCCCCCGGCATCGACCGGTACGATTCCCACATGCGAAAGTTCGGGGACCGACCTCACCGAGAATTGAATCCGGATCACTTTGGTTGGATGCGAATGGTCTAACCATTCGGCCACCATGACCCCCCACACCTCTGATTTGTAAAACATCTAAATCTAGGCACCTAAGGCGTATACCAAGCTTTGGAGGACGACAAGAGATAACGCCCTACACAGTAAAAAATTTCTGTACTTTTACAGAAAATTTCTTCGGATACAGTTTCCAAAAATATGTTTAAGTTTACGAAAATAATTTAAACTTTTCAGGGAATGCTTATAAATATACACATATGTACGCATATTTACAAACAATTGTATAAATTTACAGACATTAGTTGTACGATTATAAACAAATTATTGTACGTTTTACAACAATAATTGTTTGAAGTGTCGAAAAAATGTTTAGGCAACTAGTTTCCAAGAACTTTTTCCATAGAAGGGCAAAATATTTTGTAACGTGTCACGGGCCGTCGAAGGTTATTTCTTTCACATGATACGCTCTGCTCATTAAAATACATCCCAATCGTTTCCAGAGGTATTTGGAAAATTTAGACCACTTTGTCGCCTGTGTATTGTAGTGCCTCAACTGATTAATGTTCTGAAATTAGTTTACAACCTTTTTGTTGTGAAAGTACGATTTTGTTGTACTGTGTGTGATGGAAAAGCTAGAAGATTCTACCGCCTGACGACAACGTTTGTCACGTTTACCCACACGGCAAATGGATTTAGTGAAATATTGTGGTCATACGTTTTTGCAACGCTATGTCGTTTCAGGTAACCTAGAGTGAACGAAGAAAAACAATAAAAGGAAAAACAAGCCAAATTAACTGTAGTCAACCACAAATCCCAAGAAGAATTGTGTCAAGTCACAAAAAATACAAAAGGAATATAAAAGTTAAAAAAAGGAAAAAACAAAGTAACTTAAGAAAACTTAGGACACCAATGTATAATTAATTCGTTATATAAATGACGGCCATTCCCTAGCAGCAAAAAAAAAAAAAAAAAAAAAAAAACAATTTTTCAGTTGGCCAACTGTTGGCAGAAGTGGCTAATGTTTGCTAGTTTGTTGGTTTACTTTTGCTGGAATTGTTGTTAATCAGGCCATATCAGTAAATATGTTTGTTATCACGATCAGATTTGCACAAGTTGGCCAGTTTATGTTTGCTATTTGGGTTACAAAAACCATTCGTAATTAATAATATTAATTTTACACTGTTTTTGTGAATGATGTTTATAATCCTAAGAAGCAGCATGTAATACCGCGACATAGATTTGTTGAGAATGTTCTTTTTCGCAATTAAGTATGTTTTTGTTAAGTTAATTTGTTAGAATTGTGGTTATTTATTGACGTACAGAAATGTCCTTTAAAGGTGTTCAAGTGCAATGAAATCACAATTTTGTACTTTTATGAAATATCCTTGGTTCCGTAGACAGAAAATCGCGAGAATATTCTCCCAGCGTATTCTTCAAATTAGTGCAAGTCGTGCGCTTTGATTAGACGACGATTTTGTGGTATAGTTATGTGTTTACAGACAAATCACAGACGTTCAGTCGTAGCGCACTAGAATAAGCATTGGCCCAGTCAAATAGAAACTCACCAGTAACGGAAGACAACCGTCAGAAAAAGTCATTACTATGGCGCGGTAGTTTTCTCGAAAATATTTTTGCAGCACTTTGTTTCAGTGCCTTACGAGCGCACCTGCATCTCTGCTATGTGGTTGGTGATTGGATGCCGTAACATACAACGTCTGGAGGTTAAACCCGCAAATCACAGGCGTGTTGTGTCACAGTTATCCATGTACTGATTGGCACAGTCAAATGAATAAAAACTCTGCACAAAAACACTCCGCCAATAATCGTGAAGTTGAGCTGCAGGTGTTCACGCAAGACACTGAAACAAAGTGGGGCAAACATCTTTTCGCGAAAAGTACTGGGCCCCAAACATTTCATTGTAGCTTAAAAAACAATCAACTTCTCCAGCAATGGTTCAGCTACCGTTATATGCTTGGGGAATGTAACTTTCGAAAATACAAGATTGGCACGTATAACAATGCGTTAGAAGTATTGGTGGTATATTATGGCGTGTTTGTTACGTCAATTTTAAGATATTAATTAAAATTGGAAACCAAGTGTTTCCGAATGATAAAATTGCTTAACGCTACTTAACATTTAATCTTCTCACCCTAATTGGAGTCAGAAAATGCCATAACATTACCATTATGAAAAAAAAAATTGTAACACCGATTTCTAGTTTTTTATGTCATTCCTAAAACAATACATATACACATCTAATACAATAAGCTTGTGCCTCCAAAAATATTTTCACATAATTAAAAAAAAAAATTGTGATGCCACAATCAGACTAAAAACCGTAAAAAAAATCGCCAATCCCATACTAATATTAAACTTATCTTAAAAGCACTGGCGAAATTACAGATGTGTCTAAATTGTTAATGGACATTTTGCGTTAAACAGCAAGAACTGCTTTCAAAACCAATGTTACTATATTTTCGTCTTTCCTGCGAGATTACAGTTTGTAGAGGTACGGGTTTTCTCATGACTGTTTCTGCATGGCCTTGGTCATCAAACCACTTCCGTAGGTGAGCGTTTCACGTCGGAATTTTACAAAACAAATCTGGTACGACAAGCTTTGAAATATGTAATGCTTCTGCAGCGACGTGCACATAACACAGAACTCGTCTGATTCAGTTCGCCATAAACGAGCCAATTTCACATCTTATCGCGGCGATTCCTTAATAAAAATTACATTAAGTTTGTGAACTTCGACCAGTTCACAGCTTGAAGGAGTCGTACAAAGACGCCTAGTCATGAAATAGTTTTGGTGAATATTTTCAGCTAGAGGGATGAAAAATTTTGTACGTGTGTACACGAAACCTGGTAAATAAAAACTCCAGCACACAATAGTCTAGTATCGTACACATGACTTGTAAGTATTCCAACAAAAGAGTTACTTAAAAACAAATTTCTTAGTAAAAATTCGCAATGATTTCATTTCGGTCATTTCGTGATGATTTTAAGCATGGAGTACCAAGTGTTAATGAGACTTGTACTGCGGACATTGTCAGAGAAGGGAAAAATAATGTTGTCTGAAATCAAGCCAAACTAGTTCTCCTTAACCATGCAAAACATCTACTGTTTACCCTGCAATTTATATTGCAAATGTAATCTTTTGAAATTAAATTATTTTATGAAAATAGCAATAACAGTAGTTCCAGATTTACATGCGTTTATAGTAGACTATCACTAAAAAGATGTTAACTTACTCAACGAGATAAAGTACAAAGGTTAACAGCTAAACGGTTGCGGAATTGCGTCGCTATGGTGATAACAAAATGATTGTAATAACGCCTTAACTAAACTTGCAGTGCAAATTATGATCAAGAATTGGTGAGTGTGTAGGCTATATATATCACCTACAGACACACTATGTCTGGATAAAAGCTATTACCGGATGTTGTTACATAACTTATTTTAATATTATAAAAATAGAAATTGAAACAACTTAAAAAACGGTCATCGGTTACATTGCAGTAATCGTTTTAGTAACAAAAAATAAAAATCATATAACTGTAATACATAATTGTTTCGTACATAGGTGGCAGTAAAATTTAAAATGAACATCTGTGTATCATACCAAAATGCAGTTGGCCTTTGGCGAAAAACCTAAATTTCAGAAAATTATAGAAATATTGTGGTGAGAGAGAAACGAAAGGAAAAAGGAGAATTTTTAAATTTTATAAGTTATTCTTTCTTTGATATACTTCATCGTATAGGCCTCGATATTCATGTCTGTTTGAATTTATTTTGGATTTAGTAACTGAAAATCAGAAAACCAGTTATTTATATGCTGATTGGGCAGTTGCCGTGCCATATTAATTCATGTTAGTGCTTCGACATTCGCTCATGAAGTATTGCACTGATCATGAAGTGAGCCTTGTGTATAAACTCAAAACACTTGACATATAAAAGAACCGTAAAGATATCTTGTTCGTGCTCCTTCATTCTAAACATATGGCCACGCTGTATTAATTTTCGATTAATTAAACAAACTTTGTAGTTGAGGTGGTCTACGAATAATACGCACACACGTTAAAATTATATTTCGTGACAGTCCACTGCAACGTTTAAAATCTACGTTTTAAAACTATATTTGTTGTGTTGCATGGGATTAAGTTTGTTATGTTTGAATAAGGAAAACTATATCTTATCACAAACATTAATTTATATTGTAGTAAATACGTGTTAATTCTAAGAACTACATTTTCTTACGTTTATCAGCATTTAATTTCTGAGCATATAATTTATAATTTATCCGTACAGTTTCCTTAATGATGTTTATTTACACGAAAGGCCTTTATTACCAGAAACGAATGTCAACGTTTTATTCACTATAATTTCGCACTGGGCGCAACAAGGCGCAATGTCGAACTAGGCTACATATGAACATGTCCCGTACACAAACGGAATGCGTTTTACTATACGCAGTATAGTTATCTTCATATGCAAGTTTTGACGGTAAGGTTATATAAACAGTCACCCGTATTAGCTTTATATTTGCATTAAATAAATAACTTTCCTTAACGTATTATTTATTCAAGATAAATCTTTTTGAGCAAGGTCTACACACGCTGCACGCACATAATATTATATGATTAAAAACGTCCCGTGTGTCAGCATGTATGTATATATATGTGTATATATATATATATATATATATATATATATATATATATATATATATATATACACACATACTCACACACGCACACTTGAATGCATCCTAAATTTAAAAAAAAACCGTTAAAATTCTATACGCGGTGCAAATTTTAGAGTATCTTTTGCACTGCAAAAATCATTATTTTCATAACAAAAAAGTGTACCGACTGCAATTTCTAGACTACTTTTAATACATTTTCAAGGGTTATACTAACCAATATGGATGATAGTAACATCATGTTGCATATTAAATGAAACATTGGCCCTAAATGCTATATTTTGTATACAGCTTGAATTCTTGAATTGACACAACTATGTATTTGGCTGCTACCTGGAGGCAACAGCAGAATTGTTTTCGAAATATTATTTTTAAAATTAAAAGTAAGAAAATAACAACGAAAGATAAAACAATAACTGAAATGTTGAAAAGGGTATTCACGTGTTTACGCTAATTCTTATTATAATCAAAGTGTGAGCATTTAAAATTTTTGACCAGCACGTATAAGTTTAATGTCAACAAGAGACATAATTTTCATACAAAGTATTTTTAGGAAATTACAAAACTATTTGATTAAAAAGTATCGAAATACAAGTTTTGAACAAAAGATTACTTCATGAACTTATACTTTATGTTTTTTCTACATTTGGACATTGTGTCCAAACTACTAAGAAAATTTTACACCGTAACTTACAGATAGAGCCGCGATTTTATGGCGAAAAGATTTTTGCAACATTTGGTTTCGATGCGACATGTGCACACCTGCAGCTCTGCAACATCGTCTGTGGTTGGATGATTTTACTCTCACTTGCATTGGCAAATTATAGACGTACAGACTTACAATAATCTTATTCTGATTGGTGCAGTAAAATGAGAAACGTGTCTGAACAAAGACACGCTGCCAATAACCTTGCAACAGAACTGTCGATGTGCACGTGAGTCACTGAAACAAAGTGGGGCAAAAATCTTTTCGCGACAAAATCGTGGCCTTACTTATAGAAATTTTTTAAGTTATGTGAGTCTACTTTAAGAAAATTATAGGAAAAGTATTAAAATTTGTTTTAAATTAGCTGTCTTGATTTACAGTGTTCTTTCAGAGAAGGTGTCACAGTATATTTAAACTGTGGAAAATGTCGCATCTTGTCTACTGTACATACATATTTCCCGGATCATTAAATATATTATAA
Organism: Medauroidea extradentata; assembly: GCA_003012365.1. Taxonomy (NCBI): domain Eukaryota; kingdom Metazoa; phylum Arthropoda; class Insecta; order Phasmatodea; family Phasmatidae; genus Medauroidea; species Medauroidea extradentata. Next base: position 46,470 of record PNEQ01084260.1, on the reverse strand, counting down.
GGTTCATAATATGCATTTATCACTTTTGAACTTTTAAAGCCGCAACGTCTCTGAAAAAATGTTAAAATATTTTGATTTTATATTGTACAGGATTGACTGCGTGTAAACAAAGTTTCCCGATCGCGAATTGGCAAAATGTTTTCACATACTTAGAAGTATATTTAAAAGCAAAATTTTTATACGTGATTCCCGTTGGGGTTAAAAATACACTGGGTATTAAAGTCACCACTCTTGTTTCTTCAATTCAGAGCAAATTTAAGTTTATTTAATTGTAAAATTGTATTTTTCTTTACTGAGCAGTTTCTACGGGCCTTTCTTACATTTATATGGGGTTTATATATATCTGCGCTTTGTATTACATGTCCTTAAATTTATGTTTATATTATTATTAGAGATGATGGTTTATCGCGGGAAAACTTGACTATTTGCTAGACTTCAACATACGCTCAGCTTATGAAAAGATAACTGGCTTTCGCTTGTACGTGGAGCTGTTGCCCCAATTTGACTAAGCCAATAAGAATCCTGCTATTGTAATATTTGATGCCTGTTATTGGTCTGCAGACAGCTACGGTGTGTCAGT
>PNEQ01084260.1:25198-45790 GCA_003012365.1 Medauroidea extradentata | reverse complement strand
TTATGTTGGTGCAAAAAATTTTCGCGATATACCATCATCTCTAATTATTACCGTCAGGTCTGTGTTTTTTTCTTATAAGTGTATTGCACACGAAACTATTTCTTGAATACAAAGGTGAATATTAAGAGTGTATTTAAATCTAACCAATCACCTCAATACTATTCAGTAAACCAGAAATCACGTGATCAAACAAATTGCACAAATTGGTTCACAAGAAGGTGCTCAATTGCCATATTTAAATTACGGACTCAAATGCAGTTTATGAAGGACTTGGCGCTATTTTTGCAGAACACATTACGTGCGCTGGGGTAATACATGTAAGGTTACTGTCATAACTAGAGGTACGTAAATTTCGCAGATACATTCCAGGTCAGGTTGAATGCCAATTATGTATACTTCATTGTCATGTCTGTGACTTGCTGGCGGCTGTTACGAAACGCGTTTGACTACTGCAAGCCAGTAGTAAACAAGGAAATAATGCGAAGTGCTATCGCTTGCTACCTGCTTGTACGGTTATAAGCCAATATATAATCGATTGTGGCCAGTGGGTGTATAGGACTGACAAGTCTAGTCTGCTGCCAGATGAATCCGCGAAATTGACGTACCTCTAGTCATAACTAATGAGACTACTTTCCTTATTGTTGGTGCAAATCTGACCGTAAAGCTTAAGTGATGAAAATAACATTACAAAATCTGTGTACAACCTCTAGTAGTTCCCAAAATATTTATATATTTGGTTTTACGTGCCTTCAAACAGCATATGGCCTTGGTAGAAATACATGGGGGAAAGAGAGTATAAGTCGGTCAGGGTTTAATGAATCTTCCCAGCATACGCCTGGAGTGGTTTAGGAAAACCATGGAAAACCGAAATCAGGATGGCTGGAGTCGGGTATTGTGTCATAAGGTGAAACCTTAATTTATTTATTTTGTGTTTTAACCAAAGTAACTTACCTATAACGACAAGCACAACGCACATAAAATATTGTATGATGAATCAAATATACAATTTGCTTACAAACAATATGTTAATTAGTTCTCTAAATAATCGAAATATAACAAAAGCTGAATTTATACATGTAGTGCAGTTCTCTAATCTGGCTGACACTCATTAAAATGAACACTGCTAAAATCAAATTTCGCATAAGAATCTCATGAAATTTAAAATATTGCATTTCATAATATTACCAAATTCGCAATTTGTTCACGTTTTTCTGTCTTCTAAAACAGCGAACCTACAACAATAAACTCTACTATGATCAAAGAGGAATGAGTAACTGTTAGAATATTAATGTTTTGCCTAGTAGCTCTCGAGACACGATCAATTTTTATTTTCATGTCGCGTTATCTTCTAAATAGTCGAAACTCCAATCACAAGCCCTACTTAAATGTTCGATTATATACAGGAGAATATTGGGAGAAAAATATTAAATTTGGTGACAATCTGTCGAGTAATTCTCGAAATATGACAAATTTTATTTATTTGTTTCGTGCTATCTTACTTTAGTGCTTTTACGTTTACTTAGTCCGATGCAAACAAACGAGGTCAATATTATTCTGCCTTGAAAGCTAGCGATTGGCCGCTGTCACATTTATGTTGATAGGTGGTTACAAATTAATCAAATTACAAAAGACCTAACTCAAATGAGTTATGTATAGAGATAATGGTATATCGCGAAAATGTTTTGCTCCAACTTACCCTTGAAAATTCTGTAGTTAATTGCAACACATACAATTGGATGAAGTACATCTGACACAACGTAGCTGTCTGCAGACCAATAACAATCATCAAATATTACAACAGTGTGATTCTTATTGGCTCAGTCAAATAGGGTAACAGCTCCAAATACAATCTAAAGCCTGTAATCTTCTGGTAAGCTGAACGTATGTTGAAATCTAGCAGACAGTCAAGTTTTCCCGCGATAAACAATCATCTCTAGCTATTAATAATGTGAAGAATATCTGAATGAACCAACTAACATACACTGAGAAATATGAAAGAACATTATTTTGTGTTGTAATACTATAACTAGGCCAACGATTTTGTCGCGAAAATATTTTTGCCCCACTTTGTTTCAATGGCTCACGTGCACATCGGCAGTTGTGTTTCAAGGTTATTGGCAGCGTGTCTTTGTTCAGACACGTTTCTCATTTGACTGCACCAATCAGAATAAGATTATTGTGAGTTTGTACGTCTATAATTTGCCAAGGCCAGTGAGGGTAAAATCATCCAACCACAGACGATGTAGCAGAGCTGCAGGTGTGCACATGACGCATCGAAACCAAATGTTGCAAAAATCTTTTCGCCATAAAATCACGGCTCTAACTGTAACACATTTCGGTTCAAATTATTATTAAAATATTTAAGATATAGATGTGCATGATTTCTTGTTTGTATTAATTAGAATTCATAAAAAAATTAGTAGACACATCTACATCTGTATGCAACTGTCATACAAGTGTGTTAGAAATTGCATTTTTAAAATCATAACGTGTAGAGGCGTTGTATATCTAAGGCAGATAAGATTAATAGTTTCCTTACTTGTAAATTTAAAACACAATAGTTCATTTATTTTGCCCGCCAGCAGTTGCAAGCCACAATCATTTTCAAGGCCGTATGGCGTCAGTTATTGGAAGACTGTGTTAATGATTGTTATGAGTAGAGGGCATGCAAAATACGTAGACGTACGAGTATTTGTCGTATTCATCTGGCAACAGCCTAGACTTCTCAGTTCTATACGTGTACCGGCTAAAGCCGAATATCCATTGGCTTCTAACAGTACAAACATGTAGCACATGATATCCCCACGACTTGTTTCCTTATTTATAATCGACTTGCAGTCGTCAAATGTGTGCTAAAACCGCTCTTGTCTAATCAGAGAAGGAGGAGTGAAGTATACGTTATTGACTTTGTACCTGACTTAGAATCATAGGCGAAATAATCGTGCCTCTAAAAATACGCGTTATTATGTGGTGTCAGCCTTGAATGTAATGCTCTGTATGTACCTGAGCATAGTCTGTAAGTTCATTAGTAAGGACTCCTGTGGTTGGTGAAAATATTGCTACATCAGTTTGCTTCAGTGCCTCGTGTACACATTTGCGACTCTGCTTCATGGGCAGTGATTGGCTGAATTTAACTATCACGTGTCTTAACGTTTTACTGCAAATCACGGACGTGTGTTGTTCGCTGTAAGCTTATTCTGACTGGTAGGGTCAAATGAGAAACATCGTTACACAACGACACTCTGCCAATAATAAACAAGCAGAACTACAGATGTGGAACTAAGGCATTGAGACAAGTTGGTGAAAAAATATTTTCGCGAAAATCAGGCCAAGAGCCTGTATGTGACGTCAGCAGAGGCAGTGATTTCTGGTGAAAAGAACGCTGCACCACTTGTTTCACTGCCTTACTTAGACATCTGCAGCTTTGATCTTTGAATGAACTGTGCAGTGGGAATGCATGACTGGATTCAGTTTCTTGGACGTACTCCATGATCAGTCGCACTCGTGTTCCTGAACCCTGTGTGTCTACCTGATGACGGGAACAGATTCCAGTTCCCGAAACGTCGTAACATTGTCTGTCTGGAAAACTATTGTGTTTTGTTTCCTCTCTTCATTGTGTCGTTTGTCTTTTCTGTATATGTCTGATATCTGCTGTGTTTTGTCTCGTCTATTTGTTGTGTCTTTTTGTTATTATTCTGTTCGTGTCTGATATCTACTGTGTTTTTTTGTTTCCTCTCATCGTTGTGTCGTATGTTGCTTGTTTTTCTTATTTTATATGTTATTATTTTCATTTATTATCAGTTTGTTCCTTGTTTTTACTTGAACCGATTCCATTTTGGAATTTCATGTTGTGTATGTATCTTGCTGACTAAAGCATACTCTGCTTATTTTATGGTTTTCTTTTATTTGTTTAGTTTTCTTTGACAGTAATTCAATTTGCAATGGAGTACGTCCAAGAAACTGAATCCAGTCATCTGCAGCTTTGCTTCAATGTCAGTGATTGGATGTTTTGAACTATCAGCGTCTCGGTGTTCTAACCGCAAATCACAGACGTGCGGTGTCACAGCAACGTAGATCTGATTGGCAGAGGTAAATGAGAGACGCTTCAGCACAGAGACACTCAGCCAATAAGCCCGAAGCAGAGCTGCAGATGTGAACGTAAGCACAGAAACAAAGTGGTGCAGAATTATTTTCGCCGAAACTCACCGGCTCTAGACATTAATTAAATGTGTAAATGTTCTACCGCGTAGCTTCAAACATTGACATAAACCTATCTCTGCAACGCGTCACGACATTTTGGGTTAAGGCTCTCATACTTCTACTTCTTAAGCGATGTTAATTTCTTACGCCTAAATGAAGGTAGATACCAAAAATCTGCCTTGCAGTTTTGTCACCTTCCCATGTTGGCTGATTTTTTTAATTTCAGTAAACACTATGGTTTTACCAAATTATATAACTAACGAAATTCTGGTTACTTACCTTTTAACAGAAACCGTATAATTTCGTGTCTTGGAAAAGTTTATTATCACGAAAAAAAAACATTCTAAACAAAGCTGATAAACATATTTTTGATATCTGTTCTCTTTTAAGCCTAAAAATAACTATCGTTGGAACGCTAGAAACAAGAAAGTATGCCTTTAAGAAAGACACATCGAGTAAACGCACAGAAGCGTGCACTTCAGTCTGAAGCCAGAAAATATAGCGAAATTTGCACATTAGAGCCAGTGACTTTGGTGAAAAGAATTCTGCAGCAACTTGTTTCAATACCTTATGTGAACACCAGCAACTCTGGTTCGTGGTTATTGGCAGAATATAGTAGGGCAGAGGTGCGGCTCATTTGACTGCACCAACCAGAACAATGTTACTGCGACACCACACGTCCGTGATTTGCGTGTAGGGTCCCGAGACTCTGAGAGTTAAAAACTTCCAATCACTGACCATGAAGCTGAGAAACAAGTGTTCACATAAGACATTGAAACAAATTGTTGCAGAATTCTTTTCACCAAAAGCCACTGGCTCTATTGCACATGCATAGTTACGAGGAATAAACTACGCAGCCCATTAACTTGACATATTGTATTGTCATGGTCACGTAGTTACTTCAGGCTTGCCAAAACCTTGCCTTGAATATATTTTATCGTACAATGACACATTATCACTGCTTGTGATAGTATCGTGTACAAAAAGTGATCTTTGGTAACCGTCGAAAGTGGGCGCATTCAAATTGCGGAAAGCGGTGCTATTAAGATGCATGGCTCGCGTCCTGTGTTTTGCCAGCTGTGGTGTTGCGATTTATGAAGCAACAGCAAGTGTGTCTGTTCAGCAGCTGCCCCGGCGCGATACGATCAGGAATAAAGTGACGTCAGTCCCGGCCTAACTCGAGTTCTTTGATTTCAGATCGCAGTGTGCACACACTTCCTGTACGAGAACTGAAGCACGACGCCGGTATAATCAACGTTTTCTACGCTTAGCAACCAGACAAAAAATTGCTTTCTTGGCGCTGCTGGAGAAAAACGCTCGTGCAAAACTGGACATTACTCAACCGCGCGATGTGGCCCTATATTACACTCTAAACTATAAACTGTGTATATTCGCAGTTTTCCAGTGATTATCCGCTGTTTCGAAGTCCTGGAACTGCTTCATTGGGAAACTGTCAAAATCTACAAATTACATCCGAGAAGTAAACTCACTGGTTGAACCAGAGATTTTCATTAATTAAAAAAGTAACGCCTTATTTTTTCACTTAGATGTACAAAAATGCGTAATTTGACTTAGAATTTAATTCTGCTCTTTCTTAATTTTGTCAAAGTTCAAAAACATGTACTAAAATTAAAAAAAAATATCGGTGGAATCGCGTCCATGACCTTTAGCACATTATGCATATACTTTAACTACGAGCTCAACGTGAACAGATACTGAAAATAGTGGCCATTTAAGTACTTTTTATTATTGTTTGACAGTTATATGTATTTTTTGTGTATAATTTTTTTTTGCTGTGAAGTTTGGATTTTTAAAAGTAGTACAACTTCATAGCGAGCAACGGAGATAAACTTAACATTACAAAAACTGAAATATTCACAACAGCCAAACAGCAAGAATATTTATTACTTTGTCTGTATACTGTACACTTTAATGCTCACTTAAGTGTGACTTATCAAAACACTTAAACAACAAGCAAACTAAAAATTAGTAGTATGCTTGCTGTGGAAATGGTGTTACATTTAGACTACGAACATAGGGAGTTGTTAATATTACATTTATTTTACAGAATTAAACTGCAGTTTTCAAATACAGATAGATAAGTAGAATATGTACCTACTGATTAACTTGTGAAATATGCTTATTAATTTTATATGTTACCACAATATGCTGCTATCTTACCTTTTTTGTCAGTGAACATTGACAGTGAAAAGCATTTGAACTTACTGAAACTGAGAAAATTCAACTGACTCTAATTTAAAGCGTTCAACAATTGCACTAGGGAAGATGTGGGTTTGACTCCTAGGCCCCGGTTATATATGCCTATAAGATATTGCACCAACACATCGCAGGTGTAGAGCAAGTAATACGAGCCTTCACACACACCTTCCAGTCCCAAAAACTTGATATACCTCCACGTTTTTTAGCTGCGCATACGCGAACAAAACAAACGTACTTGTGCCGAAGTATTTGGCCAGACGCATATTTACAACCATTTTGTACCCACCACGTGGCGCGTTTGAGTATTTAGTTCCACTACAGCGCACAACCAGACGCAACGCAGATGCAAAGTTACTTCGCACCGATAAAGAGCGATATTAACCGACCGTGTCCGGCAATCCTTACTTCGGTTTTCTACGCGTTCCGGAATCACTCCCAACAATTACCCATGGCCGATCCCGTTACTGCTTCCTGTCTGTTCAAGCCAATAGTTTCGCTGAGAAACTTTGCCGTTTATTATGTTACTTACTTAATATCTTATTGAATACACTAATCATTCATTTCATCATCATTATGAGAGCATTTACGTTTTGAAATTTAATGTAACGGAAATATAAAAATATATATAGGCTATATTTGAGTTTGAAGTGACTAAGAGGTAACACGTAGGACACGCATTCGGAAAGACCCGGATTATATTGTCTGCACCAGTTATACTGATATATTTTTTCTGCTGTTTCCTCGAAATCGTTTCGGACAAACGCTGGGATGGTTCCTTACCGAAGACCGCTGCTACAGCCACGATTTTGTCGCTAAACGATTTTTACAACATTTTGTTTCTGTGCAAATCGGCAACTATGCTTCATGGTCATTGTCAGAGTGTCTTTGACTAGACGCGCCTCTCGTTTGACTGCACCAATCAGAATAAGGATATTATGACATCACTGCACTGAAAAAAAAAGTATAGTTGCAGGTACCAAACTTGTGTTAAAATAGGGACAGCAAAACAGTTTGGTTGTTGGTACTACTCTGGACAGTTCCTTCAACAATATATTTTGTAGACATTACCATCTGGTTTGTAAAAGTAACTAGGCTCTTAGTTTCTTCTACAAAACAGATTGTTGAAGGAACTATCCAGAGTAGTACCAACAACCAAACTGTTTTGTTGTCCCTATTTTAACAAAAGTATGGTACCTACAAATATGCTCTTTTTTCAGTGTGTGATTTGTCATTAGATCTCCGAAGACAGATAAGAGTTAAAATCATCGAATCATCGAAGATGAAGCAAAGTTGCAGGTGTGCTTATAAAGGCATTGAAACCAAATGACGCAAAAATATTTTCGCCATAAAATCGTGGCTCTAGACATTTCCGATAATTCTCCCGCTCCCTATCACTGTCCCGGGCTGTGTCTCACCGTCTCTAGTGACCTCGCTGTCGACAAGACGCAAAGTCAGCTCACCTTGACATTACCTTAAAATTGATCCGTTTGTATGTCATTTCATTAACATTGATTACTCAGATATATTCTGTGTCTGCAAGCTGCTTACGCATTCTCCTAGGGGGGGTGTTAGACAATTTTATTGTATTTTCAGTTTTTAAGCAATAACTTTTATTCAAATTGTATTGTCAAAATTTTCTCTTCGGTAAAGCACATGTAGAGATGTTGGTACATCGCGAAAATGTTTTTGTGCCAACATACCCTTGAAAGCACTGTAGTTTCTTCCAACATATATGATTCGATGATATACTTCTGACACAACGTAACAGTCTGCAGACCAATGACAGACATCCAATATTATAATAGCGGAATTATTATTGGTTCAGTCAAATAGGGTATCAGTTCCAAGTATAAGCTAAAGCCAGTTATCTCCTGGTAAACTGAACGTCCGTTGAAATCCTGCAAACGGTCTAGTTTTCCCGCGATAAACCATCATCTCTAAGCATAGGACATATCCTTGGTAAATTGCTTGACATAAATAACAGTGGAATCGTTCATTAATTTGTCATGCAGAATCATTGCAAGAGAATTCTTGAAAGTTATAATTCTCTTGTAATGAATCTGTGTGACTAATTAATGAAAGATTACATAGTTGTTAGTCAAGCACTTTACCAAGAATATATCATATGCTTTGTCGAAGAGAAAATAGTGATAATACAATTTAAATAAACGTTATTGCTCAAAAACTGAGAATAAAATAAAATATTCTAGCACTCCCCCTTAAGGGAACCACCGTCCAACGCGTTAGAGGTTCAGAAGTGACGGAGCTATAAGGGCGGCCTTGGAGCGCGCATCTAACGCCGCATCGCCATAACGAGCGAAGCACTGATCTAGCGTGCAAGATTCCCGTCGATACGTTTTTGCTACGGGAATTTAAGCGATTAACATGTGATTTTATAGCCTTTATTAAGGTTCAATGCATGTTTATGTAGGAGTTCCACTCACATCTGGATATTACGTTTTGAAGTACGGCTGTCTGAAGAGGCCGTCGATTTTTTGTTGGAGGGCTTTGAAATTGAATTTTTAATAAGCTTGGCGTGTTTACAATGACATTCCGTCCTTGCCCGAACTGTGATTTCTTTTGCAGCGCTGGCATACTGGAGCATGTGGAATTAAAAAAAAAATATTTACGAACACACTGCAGCACATTTGATTGTGTGGTAGGCGGCACGCATAGGCTTTTGATATACATGTCAAATACAACAGGTGTGGTTTAGTATTTTTTAAGTCCACCGTTATGCAATTCTAACGTTTCTAGGGTGGTTTTATAATCAACTGAAAACTAAGATAATTTTTTTTATAATCGAAAAACACTCATAAACATAATCTTACAAATTTTTAATTAGTTTTTCTTCTGCTGCAATATTCTCCACTCTTTATAGCAGAAAACGGTTTTCGACCGAAAGCGTTGTCCTTAAAAATGCCTATGAGCCAGCGAATATAATATAACTAGAGATGGTGGGAAATCGCGAGAATGTTTTCTGCCAGCATATTCTGCACATCGGTGTAGCGTACGGCGTCATGTATTATTGGCCGAAGGTTATGTAACACAGTCTAATTGCTTACAGACGAATCACAGACGTCCGGTAGTAGCGCACCAAAGTTATCATTGGCCCAGTCAAATAGGGTCTCGCCAGTAAAAGCGTCTGAAATGAATACATTACATTGAAGCCTAGCAAACAGTCAACTTTTCCCGCGATAAACCAATATCTCTAAATATAACATGTATGTCATTTATCTTACTCACGTCACGTGTTCTAGGTATGTAGCATACTTAAGCTATAGAAGCTTAGTAACCTGAATATTTTCTACAGTTTCTTCTAACAGCTGTCTTGAACTACGGCATTCTACGAGGCTGTCTGAATATGCCGTGGATGTAAAGAGTTTATTGGCTGCAGTAATGTCACTTTTCTTTACTTTCACGTCATTTCTGTGAGGCCTTTGTATCACGCTTGTCACTCAATTAGCCCGCAGCGTGTTGACACGCTCTGGTTGTTTAGGCTACGTTTATAAAAAAAACCTATCGTGGTAGAGCCTTGCTCTGGTATTAAGCGTGAAAGCTACGAAACTTCGACCAGGGTATGAACTAAAACGGACTTCAAGCACAGAGAAATTCCACTGGCGGTTCAAAGGTTCTTCACGATAATGATGTATTTTAACTGTTCATTGGCGTGGTGAAAGGACAGCGGAATGATGTTTAGGGGGTGGGAAGGTGCAGGGGATTGCTCATAGTTTTTTCTTCTCATAACTGTGGTGGGTTTATATACCGCCCTTTATAGAATCGTCGCTTCTGAGCCTTTAAAGCCCAGGATGGTGTCTCCCTAAGGCGGCCTCCTGGTGAAGGGTTTGTTCGTGTGTGAGGTGAAAATTGATGAGGTACTACGAGCCACGTCGGCCGGCACGTGTATTGTGATATCGCCTCTACGGTCAAAGTCAAAAATACGCGCGCAGTGTTGCCGCCGTAACGTTTTTACTGTGGGTTTTTAAGCGGCGATCCTATCATTTTATTGAACGCTTCACTGTAGGAAAGTCCAATGTACTTGTAGAGCTTAGTTTCGAACACATACGTTACGTGTATCTCGAGAAACAACCGCGTGAAAAAGCCGATTTTAACCAAGTTTGAGGGTTTTGAAATAATGCTTCCAATGTGCGTGGTGTCTTGAAAGCCACATTCACAAGTAGTCTAGGGTGTTTTCCTTTCGTAAATAAGATTCGTTGTCGCACGTATACTGGACTCTGAGAAAAAAAAAAGTAACTCCGGACACGCTGCACCCAGTTAGATTGCCATCCAGGAGGTCGCCTTATTACTGTCGCCAGATTCACAATTTTGTGGCGAAAATATTTTTGCAAAATTTGGTAGCAATACCTTACATGCACATTTGCAGCTATGCAGCGGAAAATTCGTAATTTCATACTTGTTCTTACACATTACATAAACCGTAATTTCCTACCAACGAGAGACGTGCCTGAGCAAAGACACAATGCCAATAACCGTGACGCAAGGTTGCCGCTGAGCACGTCGTAGGGGCCTTTAATTTTCTCTTATGTAATTTTTCGCCAGCTTATTTCAAGTGCCTTATGTGCACATCTACAGCTCTATTTCGTAAGTTATTAGCTTGTATTTGTGCAAACACGTCTTACATTTGAACACGGTTACTGTGACGTCACACGCCTGTTATTTGCGGGTGGAACACTAAGACATGTGACAGTTTAAACTTCAAATCACTGAGCACGAAGCAGATCTGCAGAATGTATGTAAGGCACTCAGATAAGTCGGTACGAAATTATTTCCTCGTAAGGCACTGAAACAAAATGGCAAAACCGTAGTTTTAACGAACACTTGTTGGAGTTAGTGGTTACAGCTCCTGGCTGCTGAGCCAAGTGAGGTTATTTTGGCCAGCACTTAACATCTAGGTCTTTAGCTCGGGTGAGGGGTGACATGTATGGATTAGCGCCGGGGTAAAAGGGAAACGGGAGATCTTCGAGAAAACCCGCCGCCCAGCGTCATCGTCCAGCACGATTCCCACGTGCGAACTCCGCTGGGAAGAGATCCCGGATCACCAAGGGAGGAACTGAGTATTCTAGCCACTGCGACAACCGCGGCCCCCGCTGGAACGAAGGTCAGGTTCGATTTCTAACAGAGGGATCAATATATATATAGTTGCCTTTTCCGGGTTCCGGACTGGATATTGTGTTGTGCCCTCAAGTAGATACTGAAGACGGCAATAGCGAATCGTGGTTGTCATGATCTAAACCTACATTTTGAGCAGAACACCAATCATCACAAATGAATAAGAGAACCGTAGAAGCGGCGGCAATGTACCTGGAACTTGTGGAGTCGGTCGGGCGACGCGTTGCCGGCCGTCATGCTGATCTGCAGCCCGGCGCTCGACTGCCGCGGAGACCAACAAGATAAGACACGCCATATGCGGACTTGGTCCCTCGACCATCCTCGTGTACGCGTCGCTGTTGCCTCGCACTTCTGCCGCCTTGCACCAGTGTTTCCCGCAGTACTCACGTGTACCGCCACGCCCCACGGGAGATTTTGTTGGTGGGCGGTAAGAAAGCCATTCTTACTGCTCACTAGAGGTTGTAAGAAAGGCAAAGCTACATGTTAATGTAATGCGATTTGTGGCCTACTAACCGACTACTGAAAGTTGCAATAAAACCAAAAGTCTCAATTGGTAATAATTAGACTAATGACCTACTTACCGCACACTAAACGATTTAGAACTCTTTTAAAAAAGGTAGGGATATATTGTTAGTTTCTTGGACATCTTCACAGTTTTATAACGTGAATTAGTACAAATTATAAATATTATCAATAGCATCATACGAGGAAAAACCCCGAGGGCCAGGGTATCGAACCCAGGATGCTGACTGGGTGCACTTGGGCATTATCTTTCTTAGAATGATGACATGGAAAGAGGCCCTATAATAGTGAAGCGCTGGAATGAAGGGGCGGGGGATGCGGGAGATTTCCGAGAAAACACGCTGACCAGAGAATCGTCCGGTGCGATTCCCACGTGTGAAAATACAGGGACTGACTCAGCAGAGGAACGAACCTGGATTACCTTGGTGGGAGGAGAGTGGTCTGAGTATCCGGTCACCCCGTTCATATACCGAATATAAAAAGTTTGCTGTTTAAATGCACCCAGACGCTTCGTTGACCATTGGTAATTTTTTTTTTCATTTTTGAGCATTTCATAATTTGCCAGTTGGAATTTGTATTGTGTTTGGGTGTGTATTAAGAGGGGATACATGTCCACTTTAATTCCTCCCCCTTGAATACGCCCCTGGCGATTCTCACAGAGACTCGTACACGGGACAGCCAGGATTCAATCCAGCTGCAACAATCCAGATTTAGGTTTTCCGTGGTTTCCCGAAAATTTCTCCAGATGATGGTCCCTTAAGGGCGTTCAAGTGGGGAAAAATCATAATTTTATATTTGTATGAAATAGTGTTAGTTTTGTAGGCATTACCTAAGAGTACATTAACGTCAAATGAAAAAAAAAAATTAGCTCGGCCAGTTATCCCGTAATGTCACTTCAAAGTCAAAATTTGCATATTTTCACTTCATACAAAACTTGAAAACCAGTAAATATAATGAAATGGAAAAAATCTCATCAAAACTACACGTCACCGTCTACGGCTTGAAACATATACAAACCCATTATAAAATATTTTTGTGTTTAAAATAAATTTCTAAAAGTACCAAAAAATTTTCAAATTTTGAAATTTTTTATTTAACATAAACATTTTTTGTAACGGGTTCTATATGCTACAAGCCATAGACAGTAACACGTAGTTTTGACGTGATTTTTTCCATTTCATTATGTAAACTGGTTTTCAAGTTTTGTATGAAGTAAAAATATGCAAATTTTGACTTTGAAGTGACATTACGGGAAAACTATGAGCTAATTTTATTCCGTTAGAAGAATGTGTACTCTCAAGTAATGTGTACAAAACTAACACTATTTCATACAAATATAAAATTATGTTTTTTCCCCACTTGATCAACCTTAAGGGGCTTCCCTAGATATGCTCCGTTTGTGTGTGCGAGGCAGAAAATCGATGGAATGGTAAGGTTGGTTGCCGTTCACCGGCGTGCGAATTGCATTATCGCCTCTCTGCACAACCCACTCACAGCTTGCGTGCAGTGCTGTACTATTATCATTTTTTTCCCGTGGAACTTCAAGTGCTGACCCAGTTATTTTATTTGTGGGCAGCGTAGTTCTAAGTTTAACAGTCGTTTGTATTGTTGAGATTTTCGAATCCGGTTTCTTTCCAGGCACGGCAATCTAAAGCATATGTTTTTAGCCATTTGAGAGGCCAGAAAATAAGGTTTCTAATGAATGGGCCGAATTTTCAAAACGATAGCCACATAGTTAGAAGTGTGTGTTCATTACGTATAATTAGAGACACTGGAAAATCGCGAAAATGTTTAAAATAGTCTCCAATAAACAGTATTATATTAACCGTGACACGTGTGAACAGTTTTGGCTAAAATCACACACGCTGTGTCCAAGCTGTGCAGATCTAACTGGGCCTGTTGTAGAGAGAAAAATTGCTACAAATAAACGATAGCCAATGTTGATACAAAACATTCAGTGTTATATACATTACGTTGGAGCCTAGCAAACAGTCAACTTTTCCCGCGATTTTCCAGTGTCTCTACGTATAATAAACATATAGTTTTGTCAAAAAAGAACAGCAGTAACTCGCTGCAACGAATTTAAAGCACAGGCAGGCCTAGGTATGGCCCTTAAGATAGCCGCCAAGCAGTGTGCATAGCTTCGGCATGTAGAAGATTATTCTACAACGGCTCAACCTATACAGTAATGATAACAACATGCGTATAAACGGCGAAGCTTGGTCGTATTTTAAAAGAAGCGGTATCAGATCCGACAATACTATGATCCATGACGTTGACATGACTGCCAGACCCAACCAATAACCACGTATTGCGATAACCCAGGCAGTAGGATTCGTACCTTGAATTAGCACGGTACTAGCTGGAGAAAGTAACAGCACATACCAGTCAAACAATTCCACAGAAAACTCATAGGTTGTGTATAGTCCATAGTCATTTCTGAGCAACGCTACCTTAGGAACAGATTCATGCCTCACCACTGGTGTGTATACCCACTTCAAATCCTCCACTGGTCTTCTAAGTTTGTACTATCGAAGCTGAAATTGATGATTAATGGTTATTTTTGAGGTATTTTCTAGGTATGAATATCTTTGAGCAAGCATTCAAGAAAAGGTATACGAATTTACAATAATAACATACGTCATCAAACGACAACACTACTGAATGCCTCATAGAGGCCAGCTATCAGAGAGAAAGTGCAGTGGCTTGCACCTATAGAGTGGCTGGGATGTAACGTGATGTGCATGCTTGCATCGCCCTAATCACTATTGAACCCCCGGACCTCGAACGCACAAAATAAGTTTATCCAGGCGACCATCTTAACATAGGCCGTGGCCCAGTTTCTGTCCTCACGTAATGGTATATGCGTCATCGTCTTTATTGACTCGGCTGTCGACGAGAAGGGTAGTCCAGTTTTCTTACCGCAATTCCTGCTATATATTTGCTGGCAGAGCATTAAATTTAAACAAATGGGTTATTAATAATTAGAGAATAATTCAAGTTTCAACAAAAATAACCAAGCCACAACCAACGTCACAGAAAGCATTACACCAATAACAACAGACCCTTACCTGCACAACCTAATAGGGGATAGCGCGGTGCCATTGGCTGGGACAGAAAAGAGGTAGGCTATAGAGCATATAAACCTCTAGTTTTCCATTGCCAATACACAGTCTGCATGTGTTTCTCAGACTTTATGTGAGCTGGAAGACGGGAGCATAATCCAGTTCCCTAAATGTCCAAGTTTGTTTTGTATCAAGGAAACCACTCTGGTCGTCTGAGTTTTTGTTACTTTTTGGTTTACAGCCCACGGTTATTGGATATTTGTGTTCGTTCTCTTTTCTGAAGGATTCTGTGTCTTTGTTGTGTCGTCTACAACTAACAGTTATTTCTACTCGTTCTTTTCTTCCAGTTTATTGTAATTACACTAGTTAGTTGTTTCGTTTTTAACCTCCCTTTTTTAACTATCTGAAATTTTTTTTTCAAATTCACCACAATCTTTCTTCGTTGGTTTCTGTGCCTGAATGTTCGTAAGTGTGGATTAAATTCCTGGTTTTGCTGTTAGTAACTCACTAACTTAATTCCATGCGGAACTGCATGTGTTTTCCTTTGTTTAACAGTTGACAACAAAATCGTTTTGGCTGTTCACGTGTCTGTTTGTCTGCGTGTATCCTCTGATTTTCTGTGACACACCATTTGCTGCAATGGCGTATGTTCATAATGTTATGCCGTACGTTGTTCGCATACACTGTAAAGAAAACTTCCTACGATGTTTAAGAAGTAGTTAACCCAAACGCAGTATGGGACAGTTACCGTACCTCCGTCTTGTAATCAGGCAAACTGTTACAGAACAAGTCTTGTAACTTTCGTATACGTTTGACTGTTTTATAATAAGTTAAGGAGTGCTACCATGGATATATGGGTAACAATTCTACTGTACCTATTTTCTTAGAACTCCTTAACACACGTGTGGTAAATATACAAATAATTTTTACGTTGTACATAAGCAACAAATCATAAATAGATTTTGATACATCGTGTCTGCGCTCAAAAACTGTCATGTTTACAAAGAAATAGTACGTCTAGTAATGCTGCTTGTGCACAGAAACAAGGGGAATCACGAATATTCCATTGTAAAGTACCGTTTTTCCATAGATCTAAAAGCAAGCATGCCTCCTTAACAAGGTCAGCGGATTTATTCTCTTAGACGTGCGCGTCAACGTTACAAATGTTTTGTGTTATCGTAGTGAGTGAGTGATTTTGGTCAGCGCTTAACACCGAGGTCTTTATTTAGCGCTGGTGAAGGGTGATATGATGTGAGTACGGAGCAGTGCCGGAATGAATGGACGGGGGAAACGGGAGATCCCCGAGAAAACCCGCCAACCAACGGCATCGTCTGACACGATTCACACATGCGAAAATCCGGAGACCGACCCTGCTGGGTGTTATCGTAGTGAAGCATTGTCCTGTAACTTTTTCCTTGTAGGCAGGCGTTTGTTTTACTGATGGTTGTCAATATTCACCTTGGTATCAGCAATACTTTAATTTTCAACTTTAGTAATTATTGTACCTAATATTTGTAATACATAACGGTATCCCAGTGACGAAAATAGTAAAAAAATAGGAAATTTAATTTATCTTGAAAACGTAAAATAACCCCCTATTACACATGGCGTATATATATATATATATATATATATATATATATATATATATATATATATACATATACATATATATACATACATACATATGACTAAAATAGTTTTTCATATATATACACACATACAAAAATGAGTAAAACAGTTACACGTGCCTTCAATGGAAGGATTAGGGCTGTGTATGTATGACAGATTAAAATATGATTGAATTTATTTACAGTTATTTAACTTACAACAGTGCGTCAGAATTTTCATGAAAGAATGATACTTAAATAAGAAACCCAACGTGATATTTTAAAATAAATATAGCTTTAATACTAATTCCATATATATTACATACAATATAATCTGCATATAATACATATATGTATAAATCACTTATAGTTTCTCCAATTATAATTCATTAGCCTAGATACGGAACACATGCATATATATATATATATATATATATATATATATGCGTGAACATTAATTTACACTTTGAGAATCATAGCAAGTTTCGTCTAATCAAATTGGTGTTAAAACTGGGCCAAGTGGTGTGCGCAAATTCTTATCATAAAGTTGAAATTTACAGTAAAAAAATTTAGTTGTATGAAAGGGAATAATTTAAAGATTCCTCATCTTAGTATATGGTGTAACAAAACAGATGGATAGGGATGTGACGTTACAGTATCTTCAAGTAAATAACTATATCTAAGTGTGTCGTTCATGCATTGTCTGTGTTCCTTACTTATGCATATCTACAAATAATATTTATAGGAATAATAAATTCAAATAAATTGTGTTCAATAATACCATTATTCGGGAGTTAAAATTTACTAATCAACATGTCGTTCTCGGTCATTGATTAAAAACAAGGTAAAATCGGGCGTTTAAAAAAAAACACAAACCATGGCCATAAAAAATGAAAAATATGAATGGCTTGGAAATTGTTTCCTCTTCACGCATATTTATCGTGGTGATGTTATTTGGGTGTGACGAACCTTCCACAGACCGCAGGAACGCAGAGTGTAAAAAAATCCCAATAAAACGCTACAACGTCAACCTCAACAAACTCTGTGGTCGCGCTCGAATCTATTTTATTTTTATTGTGTTTTGGTGCAGTGATGCGCTTTCACCCTTGATGCAACACTTGTCTTACTAAAGCTGCCAGTGTAGCTCTGCTCGACTTTCACAATGCGTGACTCTACAGCACGTTAGTATATGCCACATGAAATAATAACGTCTATTTTGATATGCGTGTTGTTTCCCATCAAAACACATAAGTGATAGTCACATATTACACACGCCGTTGGACAATGTTTTAATCAAGTTGATAAAACTTTTCACGTATCAGGTGAATTGGTGTAGGGACAACATGTTTGAAGCATGCTCCTTCAAACAGGAAGTGATATACGGCTCCCCTCAACATCCTGTATGACTAATAACCATGCACATCAAATGTGTACGAATTAATAAGCCTTTAATCCTTCATATCTAACGCTTTGACGGTAGCTAATTTTTGAACCTAAATGTGACCTAATTTTTCGCGAAACCGTCTTACAATTTCGGTTGAAATTGTTTTCACAGCGTAGCCTATTTTTTGTTCAAACAAAACCTTAATCTATATCGGCTAGTTAAATTAGTTCATTTACGAAAATATCTGTAATTGTATAATAAACTAAAACTACGGTGTTTTATGTTAAAAAATTTGGTGAACGCAGCAAAATCAATTTTAAACAATACTGTGAATCGATGTATACTCTAGTTCAGGCTTGAAAGTAAGTGTCGCTAAAGCAGTACAATAATGGCATCATGTGGCCTTAACGTACAAGCATGTCTGTTATGGATATTGAATAAGGACACGTCGATGGATCTAAAACCTATTTATGTAATGGTTGAGTTCATTTCTTGCATTCGACTGTTCACAATTAAACAAGCACTTTTCAAGGATGTACTGAATGTTTTATTTCAATCAATTTTCTTTTAATCTAGCCAACATAAATATTACCAAGTTATTTATGAACACGGTATATGTAAAAGTCAAAAAAGTTGGCACCTGATTGTTTAAAAAGATACATTTATTAATTACTAGCTATTGCCCTGCCCGTGTATTCATTCGCGTAGTTTTCATTGTAATGACTCTTCAAGTCATACAAAAGTTTAGTGAAAGTATTCCAAATAATCATAAGTAAAAAAATATACGAAAAATGTTTGAAATAATGTTTTGAAAATTTTAAATGGTCTAAAATGATACTAAGGGTCATAATTGCCAGTTTTGGAAACCTTTTGAAAAATACAACTTTTTGCTAAACTTTTTCGAGTACCCCTTTCTAACAGGCCCTTCCCCTTGCCACGTTTTGCTTGCCGCCTCTCCCCTTCCTTATAGGCCTATATTGTTCTTGTTAGAAATCTTCGCGTACCCACGTACAACTCAGTAAAATTTCATCGTAATCACATGAATGGTATAGGCATTAATAACATAGAAACAAGACATAATGCATATTAGATGTCTTGTTTGTAGCGTATGCATTATGTATACATATATAGGTCGTTCGGGATAAAGTGAGCACTAAAAATTTAACCTTTGAAAAATACCACTAGCCATTACTGCATAGTTGCCTTACTGCTTGCTTGAATAGCAGCGAAATTACGAAATACAGTTCCGTGTGTTTTCCCACTTAAATTCAACAATACCTAAACAAAATCATCCGAAATCGACATAATTTTATTGTATATAATTAATAAAATTTGATTAAACTGCATCGATTGATACTAACTGCACCATTTATCTTACACGCGCAACTATTAAGTGACGTGTCAAAAGATGTTATACATTTACCGTCGTTGGCCTTTACGCGCGGAAAGATACGAATTCGTTGAAAATAGAACTTTAGCAGGGCTTTTTGAGTGCTCACTTCATCCCGAACAGCATATATATATATATATATATATATATATATATAGGCATATATATCCCGAACAGTACGACAGCAACGTTGCCTGCACGTCACAACATTGTGACGTTGCTACAACATGCTGTGATGTGCCAAAAATGTGCAGAATAGATGCAGGCAACGTGCCAATGTCTTGTGCAGGCAACGTTGCAATATGTCGTTGCCTGCACGTCACAAACTGCACGTTGCCAGCAAATTTATAGCACACATCCAGCACGTTGCTACAATGTGCTCTGTTGTGCCAGGAATATGCCTAATAGGTGCCGGCAACGTGCCAACGTCTCGTGCAGGCAACGTCACATTGCAATGTTGCCTGCACTTCGCCAGCAGGTTGCCTGCACATTGCCAGCGCTTCGAAAGCACATGACTAGCACATTGTTATAACTTGAACAGCATTATTTCAAAACTTCTAGATTCATTATTTACCTTCCATACACTTTTGCGCAAAGTGCAAATATTTACAATATCGTCACTTAATGTCTGAATGGTGTCGAAATGTGAGAACAAAAATTACCATTTATATTAAACATTTGGATGCACAATCATTGATATGAAAAGTTTAAAATGTTAAATGTTGTTTCCCAATTTTTAAGATTTTTAAAATAGAGTTAAAGGGATACTACAATAGCTCAAGTAAAACACAGAATTTTCGGATTATTTGTACATGTGAATATAAAAAAATCAACATTATACATGTATGGTATATGTTGATCAGAAATGAAACTAACTGATATGATGGGGAAAGTTACAACTGTAACATTTCTGGCACGTGCAGGCAACTTGCTGCGAGGTCCCATCAGTAACGTTGCCCATGTAACATTTTTGGCACATGCAGGCAACGTGCTGCAAGGTCCCATCTGCAACGTTGCCCATGTAACGTTTCTGCCACGTGCAGGCAATGTGCTGCAAGGTCCCATCTGCAA
>PNEQ01084260.1:0-25098 GCA_003012365.1 Medauroidea extradentata | reverse complement strand
CCATCAGTAACGTTGTCCATGTAATATTTCTGGCACGTGCAGGCAACGTGCTGCAAGGTCCCATCTGCAACGTTGCCCATGTAACGTTTCTGGCATGTGCAGGAAGCGTGCTGCGAGGTCCAAACTGTAACGTTGCCAATATAATGTTTTTGGCACGTGCAGGCAACATGTCAATAGACTGTGTAACTAACTTGTCACATTGTAATGTAACGTTTCTGGCACTACCTGTGCTGTTAGGGACATATAGGCCTACATGCATATACTCACACAAAAATTTATTAATTTTCTAGGAACCTGTTGCAAAGTGCTCACACTTTACCGGTAAATTCATATAAAGGAATAAATGTATGGAGGCGCTTATGGTTTGAACATTTATACTGTGCGCACCAGACGAAGTGACATTAGATCTCTGTAGGTGCAAAGTGACGGAACCTGACCTGGCGGTGGACGGCAGTGTCAAGCGGTGGCAGCGGTATAGTCATCTACACTCCTAAATAAAAATATTGACAGAGTGTCCCATTTGCACCGATCACGCCTAGTAAAGCTTTTCAGGTTCACGGGTAAGGAGATATTTTGCAGTACACTTCAGTATTGCGGTTCAAACCTCAGGTTAATACAATGCTGCTTTATTTTATTGCTAAACGTACGTATTAATATGGACAAGAGACGATATGCCACAGATTATGTCACTTTTATTTACGGGAATAAAAAATTTTTAAAATTATTTTGTTAAGATAGATACCGAGTGACAATACTTTCACCAGAGTTTGTAGTTCTGTAAGTTTAGTGAGTACAAAAACAATAGATTTCCCGTGACTAAATATTAAAAACTAACATATATTGTGTAGTAGTAAGGTTCGGCAATAATATTCACGCCAGCATTACAGCCATGCCTACCCGGGACAGTAGGTAAGGGAAATGATACTACAGCTTAGAAAGTTTGGTAAAGAATCATTTCTGCCGCTCGTTTCCCGAAGTCGCTCCAGGCGAATGCTGGGATGGTTCCTTAGCAAAGGCCATGGCCGACTCCTCTCCCAGCTCCTGTCATTGTAACCGTCTCTAATAATCTCGCTGTCGACGAGACGTAAAGCCCACTTTCCTTGCATGAAGTTAGTCTTTTAAAAACCAAAATAGTTTTTCTTTCTTTTACAAAATTAATTGCATTACTGCTCTCTTTGCCAAGCCTAGATAAACATAATTTTATTACAATTTCGTTTTCAATAGGCCGGTTAGTGATAGCAGTGCAACTGGCGGAAGAAATTTTCTCTGTGCCGAGATCTTCCGTGAGAAAACACGTTTCCTTTCAAACCTGTGGCAGAACTAACCTTAGTGGAGGCGTCGTACTACTTGCACAACAGTGACAGGTAGGCGGAATTGACAAACTTCGACTCGTCGGCAAGATGTTCATGCTCTCTCATTCAAGCTGAACACCGGGCAGCTTGGATTCGATATTGAATTTTGCAATTTGACAATTAGATCCAGAATACTTAAAAAATTCTCCAAAAATTTAAACATTCAAAATTAAAAATTAGGCAAAAATTACTAAAAAAAAATGTACAGTACTTCCAAAAATACTGAAAACAATTGAAAACATTACAAAGTTTCCAGGTTTACTGAAAGTTTCTAAAATATCGGGAAATATACAAAACGCCGAAAAATTCCCAAAATTAAAAAAAAATAAATACTCTAAAAAATTTTAAAACTACTTAAATTTTCCTGGATTTACCTTCCAAGTACACAAAATTACCAATTCTCGTACCAGAACCACATTTATGACTGTAAAAAATTTGAAAGCAGCTAAATGACACATTTGCATGAGTGTGAGACTGCCATTAAGTTTACTACGAATGTAAATCAACATTTTTTAATATTTAAATTCCCAATAACTATTTCATTGTATTTGTAATAATATTTCGAATTTTTTTTTTAAATAACTATTTGTCCCAAATTTAAAGTTTAGTTAAATTTAGGTTTTTTATTACTTGAACATTATTTTATTCAATTCTGTTATTATATAAAATCCCTATTTACTGTTTTCGCATCTCTCATCACCACTCAGGTATCGACACAAATTATGCCAATAATTCGTTTTCATCATGTGTCTCTAATTTATTTTTTAAATTAGCGTAGTAGTAATTTTTTCTCTGACGTGTCACTCTTGGCCACATAACTTACCACTGTCCCATATTTCTAGAGCACGGTTAAGACTTTTGAAAATTTATGTGAGGTAACTTTGTAATCATCGTACAATTATTTGTGGAGTTTATCAAACATCATTTGAATCATATTTATCCAATTTGCAATTATTTACGGATCAGACAATGAAAACGCGTAACGAATTTTCCAGCTACACAACCTCAGTCACAGGAAAATACACTACTGGCTGTTCCCTGGTGAGATGTAATTCCACCTACTCAAAGTGCTTTATTTGGATCTAATACTTCTTCCAGTTAAACGTCACCATCTTCGCTACTCATCTACGCTGTACTATTCGTCTGAAAGCGATATTTTGAAAGGTAGTCAAAATACACGTATTCCAAGTTAGGTGAGTATGCAATAGGGAAATTTCCTATTTTTTCTATTATATTTCTATTTAAAAGTGCGTTTAATTTAATGAACAACGGTACCATACTTTTTTTTCATTGCGTCTGTATAACTCTATAAAAACTTAAATGAAATGAGCAGTCTGTTTTGCGAGGCAAAAGCGTGAACCGCCATGATGATTTCTCTGTGACGTCACGATACTGTACATATTAATGTAACGTAACCATGGTCGTAGAAGAACAGGTCTGGACACTCGCCTGGAAACTTGACCCCCTTGTTGTTTGGCTGTAGTTCACCAAGTTACCGAGAACGTTGTGTTTTATTGGTGCTGCAGTTAGGGCGGTCGGACTCAAACTCCGCCCACTTCATAAACAGTTTATCAAAATGTATTTTATATCAATTTATGAAACACTCCCTTCGCTCACAAATTTTTAAGAAAAGGCTCCAGCAATCTTTATTTGCGTTATAATGTTAACAATGGAAAAAGTGGTCGGAGTTTGAGTCCGACCGCCCAAATTACAGCTCCAAAAAGTACAACATTCTCGGTAACTTGACGAACTACAGCCAATCAACAAGGGGGTCACGCAAAATACATTGGTAGATAGGCGACTGTCCAGACATGTACTTCTACGACCGTGAACGTAACACACAAACGACAACATACGTTCAAATCGTGAAACTGTGTTAAATAAAGAAGTTTATGCGGTAAAATCGAATATGGTTTGAACTCCGAAGTGTATAAATGTGGATAGTAGTTTGTTTGTGCAGCAATTAAATGCAATTTACTCGGAATAAAATCTTAACTTTAGCGCCGTCTGATAAATCAAGGCGAACTGCATGGTTTAAACTTCAAGAAGAGCTGCTATTAACAACAAAAATACAGTTTACGTATGTAATGCTGCATTGTGTACAACATGATACGATTAGCATAAAGTAAATAAGTTCTTTTAAGTTAAAAATTGCGGTCAGAAGCGTGCATTTTGCGAGACGAATTCTCTGCAGCTGTGGCAACGTCATTAGCCGACAGCCGTCATTAGCCGATAGGCGAATTCAAGGCCCCGTGTTTGGCCGATAATTCGAGGGGTGGGCGGAGTCTTGCAAAACTTGCCCCGAGATGGCAGCACCGCTGTCTCAATGCCGTTCACGAGAAACGTAAAAAATTACTGACAGAAAACATGTTCTTGCAATAAAATAATTGATCTGCCACATTATTTTACCGTCTCGTGCATCCAGAATGTTCGATCATGGTCTGTGCCAGGTTTGGTTAACCGCATTCCAAATATTAGCTCGACAGGTTCACTTTTTGTATTCATGTGAACTTCGTTCGTCTGACCTTTCAAACCTAAACTTACGATTATGTATCGGATCTGAAACATTAAACTGAATTCGTAGTAAGTTATTATCTCTCTAGAATTTAAATTAAATTTACATAAACTCAAACCTATAACTAAAACATCTCAATGTGTGAGTGAGAGCTAGGCCTACTAATTCATTACTGTCTTCACTCCTTTAAAATCAACTCAAGTGAAATACATCTTCGTCATTGGCTACCAATTCTACAACCACGCATGCCTAAACAACGAGTGAATTCCCCGAATTAACTTTTAGGTAACCGGGTTCGCTAAATTGGATTAGTTTTTAAATAGTTGAAAAATTCCAATACACACAACAGTGCCTGGCGTGCTGTGGCTAACCAAAACCAGTAAGACTTCGTCAAAATTGTGTTAGCCAATAAGAACGCGTTTTCAATGTTTGTGGCAGCGTTTGAAAATATGACATTTTTAAAGCTGAATAATTCGAAAATTACAATGTTCACGGAACTATTGCTTTGCCTGGTTGCATTTAGTGCCGAAATAATTCGGAAGTATCAGATAAATATGAAAAAACTTTTTCTAGGAATTTTCCCTATTGTACTGCCCTGTGCAAGTCTAATGCTTTCCTGCAAGGGGTTGACATTGCCGGAACTACGCGCGTTGTTCCTGCTCTCCCTGGCTGGAACCCGCATTGCACCTGCAATTATATAGCGTTATTACTTAAAAAGTCTAATGACTGTTCAATACGCGACGAATATAATGGGCGTCTAGGCCTTGCCCGTATAAAGATGTAGGGCATTACAGGGCCTCGATTAAATATCATTGCCTGCAATTTTCACGGCGACCCAGAACAGCGCAGGTGCAGAGCAAGTATAACGGCTCTTCACTTGCACTTATAGTTACGGTTGGAACTGAAACGACCCCCACGTTATGTATTTGCGCACGCGTGAACGAAACAAATGCATTTGTGATAGAAGCGAGGCCAGAGGGAAAGAATATCGGGATGTTTAACCCCTTCCTCCCGAAATACGAAATTTCAATAAAAGGTTCATAACTATCTGTTAGTACTTACTAAATAAAAATTACTCTAATAATTCCAAACAATATCAATAACTTCTCTCTCTGTATGTGTATGTATGCATGTAGTCATACACATGTTTGCCTGTATAATACATTGCAAACAAAATTATCTCACCATTTCTCCCAAAAAAATTGTACCTACGTCCCTGACTTGTGCCGAGGTATACGATAGGCGCATATTTACAACAGCATTGTACCCATCCCGCGATCTCTTGCACTTCAACGGAGCGAGGTGGCGCAACAGTAACACGTTCGATTCGCATTCGGGAGGATCCAGGTTCGATCCCCGGCTTCCGCCATCCTGATTTCGGTTCTCCATGGTTTCTCGAAATCGCTCCAGGCGAATGCTTGGATGGTTTCTTAGCAAAGTCCATGGTCGACTCCTCTCCCCAGCTCCTGTCATTGTACCAAGTTGTGTCACCGTCTGTAATGACCTCGCTGTCGACTGGACGTAAAGCCCACTTATTTACCATCTTGCACTACAGTGTGTGAGTATTTAATTCCACTTCAGAGAAACCAGACGCACTGCAAGTGCAAATTTGGTGCTGCACCATTAAACAGCGATATTTAATTTGAGTTAAGTACTACCATAGCGGTCTCTAATGGAAGACATCGTCCTTGTACTATATGCGACTATGACAATGCTCCATATTGTCTTACGCATATGTTCTGAGGCTGGACCAAATCGGGCAGCCTTGTCGCATGTAAGCTTCCCTTTGTCAGTAAGACGCATTTGAACATTACTAATATAGCACACTCCAACTTAAATACATATAGGATGTCAGGTAATTAGCGGATGAAGATTGCACCATCTGGATTATTGACCAAAACTAAACAGAAAATACAATTTAGTAAAAGTTCGTCTGGCCCTTAGAGTATCTGAACATTTTCTTTAAATTTCCAAGAAACTAGGGAAGTAGAAATGTGTGGTATGTTTGTTCGTGGATACGGACTACACCCCGTGAATAGCTGATCAACATTAATAAGAAAATAGTTTTAGCAAAACGTCGTCACGCCCTTAGTTTACGAGGTAGATCCAAAACATCAGTGACCAGGAACGTAGAGTAACTTGTTTGCAAATACCATGTCATATTTCTTATAAATAAAGGGCCTGATAACTTATAATCTACGAGTATTTTGATCTCAGTTTTGGTCACACTTTCATTTGCTGCAGTCTTTATTCACGAGTAACCTTACCCTATACATCCAATTAGTTGCTTCCTTTTTGGACCTGTAGTGAAACATTTATCGTAAACTAAGCGTTTTGCGACATTTTTCCGAAGATTTTTTTCTAATTAGTTTTACTAGTTTATGCAATTGGTACACCTGACACCCTGCATAAAATAAGATTACTGCAAACGCAGAACTTATCATGAAATGTAATCGCAGTGCAGTCTGTCTCCCGTGACAAACGCTTCCAAGTGGATATAACGATTACGCCAACGCGCAACACAAAATGTGAACCCGCCTTCACAAACGTTTCCGTGTTCACTGAGTTGCCAACCGGCTTGTTTTCAACAAACGATCGCCGCTTGAAATCCTAGCGAACCTCGACCCTCCTCGCAAAACACCTCAATAACCTCTTACAACCAGCCATACCCACACCTGCCTCTCATATTCAAAACTCTTCTCACTTTGTGGAAACTATGAAGAAATTCTCGTTAAAACCTGAAGACATATTGGTGAGTTTTTATGTAGTCTCCTTATTCACCAGAGTACCAGTTAATGAAGCTCTACACACCCTACTTGAACAACTGGGAGAAGACAGCTCCAGCAAAGAACTCTTGAAGCTCGTCGAGCACTGTGTCACCTCAACTTTCTTCACATACCAGGGAAAGGTGTACATCCAAAAACAAGGTACTGCAATGGGCTCGCCTCTTCCGCCGTTACTGGCCAATGTCTTCATGGCCAAATTCGAAGAGAGGGCAATAAACTCTAGCCCTTACCAACCTACTCACTGGTTTAGATATGTAGATGACACATTTGTAATATGGAGCCATGGAGAGGAGAGACTACAGCAATTCTTGGACCACCTCAACAGCATCCACTCCAGCATACAGTTCACCATGGAAACAGAAAAGGATGGCCAGCTATTTCTTAGATTTCCTGGTGTACAAGAAGCAGAATTCCACCTTGGGCCACAAAGTCTTCAGGTAGCCTACCCACACTAACAGATATCTCCAAGCAGACTCTCATTATCATCCCTCGCAGAAAAGAACTGTCATATCTACACTAACACACAGAGCTAAAACTACATGTGAAGAACAGCACCTGGAAGCAGAATTGAAACACCTCACGGCAACTCTAGAAACAAACGGTTACTCACGCCGTGAAATACAGCAGAGCATCCGAAGCCGACCCAGGAAATACGAGAAAGAAAAGCTGAAAAACATCGCAGTCCTGCCTTACGTGAAAGGCACAACCGAACGACTGGCTCGGCTTTTGAAGAAGCACGATAAGCATACCATTTCAAAACCTATCAACAAGATAGAAGGCATCCTGGGATCGGCAAAAGACAAAACACTAGCCGAAGAACAGGCAGGAATATACAAAGTTCCTTGCTCATGTGGGAAAGTGTACATAGGGCAAACAGGCAGAAAAATCACAACAAGAATTAAAGAACACACCAGAGCATACAAATACGAAAACCAGCAGTCAGCAATAGCAGAACACTCCATGGAAACGAAACATAGCATAAATTTTGACAAGTTATCCACAATAACCAACATCAGTAATTATCGTCAGAGAACCGTGAGAGAGGCAATAGAGGTAATAAAACACCCTAACAACATCAACAGGGAAGATGGATATCGGCTAAGCGAAATATGGTCACATTTATTTGTGGATGATGTGAAATCAAGCTACCAGAGGGCAGTCACGACAGACTCACCAGGATTGGCCAGCCAACCCAGCCAACCAGGTTCGAGTCAGCACACGATTGGCCCAAATACCCAGCCAATCAGAAGGCTCACACACACAAGCCAAGAAAATGCAGACAACGGCCGCGAAAGCCTGCGATCTATTTTAATTTACTACCTGTTTTATAAATTACTATTCCATATATTGATGCAACACAACATCTTTTAACCATGATTGTGTTGTAAATGCTGTGTTGCGGTTTACAAAGCTTTACGGAAAGTGTAAGGTAATATTTTTCAGTGATTCACTTCGCATATATTTGGAGTAATTTTTCTGGGAGCAGTCTTGCGAGGTACCATAGCCCCCATGCCCCTTTCTGGATCCGCCCCTGATATACTTATATATATATATATATATATACTTAAATATATATTTATTTGTAACTATAACCCTTGGGAAAACTACCTGAAGCGCTGCCGGCAGGAATCGAAATCTTAACCCCTCACACGCGAGTCAGTTAAGCTGGCACATGAGCAAATAATGTCGCACAGCCTGTACGACTTCCATCTTAGAGGTCGTTGAAAACATCTGGCGTCTGCAAAACAGGACGTCTGGATTGGCCCCACCAACGCCGATAGCAGCAAAAAAGCCGTCTAAAATGTGCAGTTCCGTATTTGTTTGCGCATCTCAAGTCCTATCTCTAGCCGGTGCAGTTCCATACTGTTCTCCAAACCGTCACACTCCTATTCATTAACCTTCTGTTGGAGCAATGCTGCATGTCGGAGTCTAAATATTATGGTTACATGGCAACAGCCTGGTACAACTTTTAATGTGATCGCCTGATTAATCAGCCGAGCGACGTACGGAGTTTCAGCTGTTACAAGATTATACGTAAACTTCTCAACGCGCACGAGTGATACCTGCTTAGGAATAATGTTCAAAGTACGTTGCACGTGAGTATTCCCATTTCAGGTTCACCACTACTAATTAACGCATACTTTTAGTGTCCGATATTGGCGAAAATGGGTACTTTGTGACCCTTCGTAGGTATGAAAATATGGCGCAGGATCTTTTAAAACGTATAGGCGTGTACAATATACATTTTAGTTTAATATTACGTCATAAAATGATAGGGTCACCTCTGAATGTCTCATAGCGGCTAGTTGTCAGCGAGCAGATTGCACACCAGTTCAGTGACTTGCACATAGAGGCTAGGGGAAGGTGTGATACGCATGTTGTGTCGTCCTTACCGCTTTCACACCATCCAGCAACCACCGTAAGGGATATGAAAATGTACGATGTCGAGCGAACGCCTGGAATACCCAATCGTTAATAAAATCTGAACTATAGATCAAAATTCGATGAGATTTTTTTGCCGAGTAGATATTTCATCCATCAGCAGACGTTTATTTATGTAGCACTATAAGGTAGTATGCTTACCTTTTGAGTAAAAATTAAAAACCATTTTTAGAAACATAAGGGCTTGAAACCACAAAATCAAAAACAATTTGTAAACATTACTCCTTATAATTTTTAATATGGTAATATCTAGGCTTCTATAATGAACGAATTGAAAAAAAAAATACTCGCGTTTTTATTTTCAAATGATTTTAACATCCGTAAACTTCTCGCGCAAAGATTTTCGGAAAGTCCAGTGAATGGATGTCTTCAACTCTCGGCATCTTACAATCCTGCCTGAAATCACAGACGTATTTAGTTGCAGTAACTTTATTGGCATTGGCAGAGTCTCATAACTGACATCTCTGCACATAGACACACTGCCAATAACCACCAAGAAGAGCTACAGAGGTGCGCTTCGGACCCGAAACAAGTTGGTGCAAAATTATTTCCACCAAAAATCGATGGCTCTATAAACGTCTATCTTGCTTCAGCCATTTCTCTTGTGTAGGCAATAAATTTAAGGTTGTCCAAGTGCTTTCCATCTGAGATTTAAGGGTTTCTCATGGTTTTGCAACCTCAACTTAAGAGAAAATTAATAAAATCGTGAAACTAACCAGGGAATAGTATTTTTTTGTATTATTTTCAACCACGACTTCGAACAGTGTCATACTATACATTGTGCAAAGAAAATTTCCTGAAATTACTTACTCACAGTGATGTACCCTGGCTCAAATATTTATTGACGTCATTAGCAACGCCATGAAAACATTACTCTGCAATCGGGCCAATTAGTTCGCGTCCAGTCATTGCTTAGTTTAACCAGCTTTTACTTTTAATATTACAATACAATTTAAGTTTGTACATGGAAAAGGCTTATTAAATTCTCTAGAAACATTTAGCGTGTACAGGAGTCTTTTTCTACATTCTAAGTTGCGGTTTAAGATGGTAGTACAACACAATTTTAAAATTTTATTTTCAAAATGAAAACTTTTTAAAATTTCTTAATTACTACATATATTTATTAATTATGTTGCTGTCTTTTCCACGTTCCTCACATAGCTAAGTACTTCATAAAATTTTACAAAAGTATGTAATATATTGGGGATATAGAAAATAATTTTTGACGAATTGAAGACAATTATGGGCGTTGAAGTGGCTAAACATTGTTTTCAAAATTTTCAGTGTGATTTGATTAATATATTTGAGATATCGCAAGAAATAGTGTGAATAAAGTGAAAAAAGGAGGAACATTAATAAATTAAATAAATAGGCTGGTTACGAAAAATTAACTTATTTAAATTTGGTAGTGCAAACTTTAAAATTGCACTATATAATTAGCTGTCTTGACCTGGATTTTAAAATTAATTTTATGTACACCAAAAGAACATTAAGGGGAGCTTCGAACGCGTTGCAGTGAATGACTATACTTTTTTTTAACGGAACTATCTAACGCGCACTATAGTTGTTCATTTACGAAAAGAACACACACTTCAAACTATGTCGCTATAGACTTAAAATTTTAATACGTTTATTAGAAACATCATTTTCGGGTGCTTTGAAAAGGCCAAAATTAGCTTTTCCAGGCTGCCGTATCTGGAAAAATAATAACCGGATTCGAAGAACACAACTATAGGAACAAGCGTTAGACTTTTAAATCTGCTGCCCACAAATAAAATAAAGACGTAACTGCTTAAAGTCCCATAGGGAAAAAGGACAATAGTTATGCACTGCACGTCAACTGAGGGGCTTGCGCAGAGAGGCGATAATGCAATACATATATCGGTCAACTGCAACCTTACCGCTCCTGCCTCACACACACAAACGCAGCTTACATAGGGAGACCACTTTATGAAAACTAAATAAGTACTTATCATGTTGTTATATTTAAAATTCACGTCAAATTAGAAGTAAAAATAACCAAATATTAACAACTCACTGAAGGCGAAACATTTACTCGATTTCAGATATATATTTTTCAGAAGTTTCTATCAGGTCAGTAAATTTCAGAGCCATTGTATACCACTGTGATTATTGTATACCAATGTGTCACGCAGAATCATCGCAAGAGAATTATAGATTAACTTTCAAGAATTCTCCTGAAAAAATTCTGCATGACAAACAAATTTCATTATTATATACGTAGAGCCACGATTTTATGGCGAAAAGATTTTTGCAACATTTGGTTTCGATGCGTCATGTGCACACCTGCAGCTCTGCTACATCGTCTGTGGTTGGATGATTTTACTCTCACTGGCCTTGGCAAATTATAGACGTAGAAACTCACAATAGCCTTAATCTGATTGGTGCAGTCAAATGAGAAACGTGTCTGAACATAGGCACGCTGCCAATAACCTTGAAACAGAACTGCCGATGTGCACGTGAGTCACTGAAACAAAGTGGGGCAAAAATCTTTTCGCGACAAAATCGTGGCCCTGTATATACGTCAAGCAGTTTACCAAGAATATATCCTATGGCTTGTCGAAGAGAAAATTGTGATAATGCCATTAGAATAAATGCTGTGGCTCAAAAACTGAAAACACAATCACATTGTCTAACACTTCCTCTTAAGGTTCAGTGGGATTGGCACGTGAGCCCTGCTTTAGCGGGACACGGAAATATTTATTTTCATGTACAACTGTTAAAAAATAGTTCCAATGAGTCCAACTACGAAAAGAAGTCACACTTTTATCTGTGTCCCTATGTTTTAAAAAATGACGTCCACTAATTAAACACGTGCTACTCAAAAGTGGTAAAAATGGCCTTTTACGTTGCTGTTTCTGAGAAAACATCAATCGTAAAAAAATGATCGAAATCTGCATTGGAATTAATCACATGCATTCCACAAATAAAACAACAGAGCCATCGATTGAAGCCCGTTGTAAAAGACTTTGTTAAGAAAGCACTGCGCAGTAGATAAGTACTCCGTGTCTAGAGGCGATGATGTGTTTTACGGACGTGTTATATTCGACCAATCACCTCTCCGTTTCTGTGCCTCAAACGTGATATAAATGTAAGGTGTGTGCTCCTGAGCTTACTCGGCACGGCCAACTTGTAGGCTGGGGATGGTAGGAGAGTAGCGCATTGTGGCGGAGAAAATACACACATGGCCTTGGACAGATATCCACTTTACAGCGCACAGCCGCCAATGTTTGCCATCCAGCCACCCTCAGTCATGCTATCGGATGCTTGCGTGGTCGCCGGCGAAACAAAAGGCCGACCAAATTTCTGGCCACAATTAACCGCATAGCTCATTGATTGGCATCGTATCGAGCGCTGTCGGGGCGATTGGAACACGGCAGCAAATCGAACACCATCCCCTTTCCCTTCTCCATGGCTACCTGCTTGCTTCGCATCCGGTCAACTGTTGTGGCCAGTATACTGGTGATGCAGCTCACCTGTCACGAAATATTCGCGTCACATGTGGCCACAAGAACAAAATTGTCACTTAAAGGAGGAAGTTTCCTAGATTTGTTGATTTCATATTTGCTTACACGTATTAGAGCATTAAAAATTTTATGCTTGCGGAAGAAAAGAAGCTAACTTACTCAAATTTTCTGTAATTTTATTTTCACGGCACTGTAACTAAAATAATACAAAGTTTTTTGTCAAATGTGCTTATAACAAATATTTTGTTAATAATTAAATTCAAATAAAGTGCTGATAGGTTATGTATCCAGGTATGATCAGTTGCAGATTAGAAGTATATTAAACACACAACCATTGAACTACCACCAAGTGCCAGAAAGTAGTGACATAAAGCATTACTTAACAGCAATTTCTAAGCTTAAATGAACTGACTGTTATTTATATTTACTGATGTGAGAAAATAATCGGTAGTTTGTCTAAAATAACTATTACACAGATAAAAATAGTGCAGTTACGTAAACAAATATGATCTTGATATAATATTTAACACAGTTCACATTTACAACTTAGCTTTATTTTTATATACTGTATAGGCCTATATAATATACATATTTTTTTGCTAAGGTTAAATTTAACTATAAAAACAAATTAAAGGAAACTTTCTCCTTAAGGCTCTTTTAATACGTCGCTAGGTTAGGTTGGATAGAAATAAAATTCAGCTTGAGGTGTACAAATAGTAACACGAGTAAAGTTTTCAACACCGAATGAAAAGTATTGTTGTATACGTACCATACTTCTGTTAAAATACGAACAACAGTCCAGCTTGATTGTCGGTAGGTACTATCCGGTTATTCGTACACATATCTGTTCTGTAGTTTTAACAATATCTTCTGTCCTTCTACAGGACAGTTTGGTACTTCTTTAGAACGAATTGTCACAGGAAGAATCCAGATAATACCGACAGCCAACCTAGACGGAAGTACTGTAGCCTAGCTACAACAACGCTTTACTACAAGTGATGCGCCCAATAAGTCAGCCATATCGATCTACACCGGCTTAGGCCGTGTCCAAACTCGCCTGAAGTATGTACTTGTGTGCACCTACCCCCGGAAGTGTCCTCACAAGGGCTGTCCGAATTGGAAGTGAAGTACGTAAGTACGCAAGGGAACGAATGTGTGTACTCTCGCGCTCCTCACGACCTTCATGCGTCGCCATCTTAAAATTTTGTAGTTTGTTGTTTAGTATTTGCAGGTTAATGTGATAAACAAAGCACAAACTTCCAGATGAATGCTTCGACTCTGTTTGTTTGTAAGTACATACAACTAATACATTTACTAGAACTATTACAAATAACCAATTCTTAGGTTTTAATTACATATACTGTATTAACGAACGTATATCATTCTTACTACTAGGAACTAGGTTATGATTTCGTATGCAGTCATATTTTGTCATTTCACATTAATGTATTTTTTAATTTTACATTGCGCATGAATATTCTGCGAAGAAAGACTGATGTTACCTTTTACGCCGTCATTCATCACTGACGAAATCATATCATTTCATGAAAATTTTTAGGAATTCTTCTGGCTAGTTCATTTAAAATACGAAGCCAACAAGGGTCGTCCGAATTCGTCTAGTATAGATCAGGGCAAGTGAAGTACGCAGGGGTAGAAGTACAGAAGTGCACACCTGTGAATTCGGACACGGCCTTACTCTGAACGAGAGCAGAACAAGCAGCTGTTAACAGACGGAACTGACCGTTTGGCGCAAAAAAATTAATGTAAACTGTATATTCATAACCAAACCCGTACTGGTAGAAAACGCACAGAAAACGAACAAACATTCACTTCTAATAAACATTAATTTTTTATACATTAGAATTACACGACGCATGATCTAATGTTGTACGTGACCTGCCACGCGAAACCTCATGCAAGTCTATCAAATAGCGCCGTACGCTTCTATGTAACTTTCAGGATTATGTGGAAGAACTTTCACGCCAGAATACAGATAAATACACTAATTTTAGCCATTTTCCTCTCGAAGGCACACCCCCTTAAATAACAGTCAAATAACATACCGATAAATTTTCACAGGTTTTTTAAGCTATAAACAAAAATATTGAAATAGACAAATCATGGACTGGATCAAATACCAAGAGTGGTAGACACTTCCTAATTGTAAGAAAAACTATCATTTACTGCCATTTTAAAGCAAATTTTACCGGAAATATACAAAAAATTGGTAACTCGTGTTTCTCCCTTGGCTTCTGAGGTTGAGCCATGTCTTATGTCCATTCTTGGACAAGATTTCGGCAGCCCTTGCAGCTGCAATACTCAGCTCGATGCAGGATCAGGATGGCCATGAACATTTCGCGAAACGAGTTTTGCCCCAGTTTGATTCAGTGCCTTACGTACACATCTGCAGTTCTGGTTCATGGTTATTGGCAGCGTGTATATGTGAAGTGACGTATCTCATTTGACTGTGCCGATCGAAATAAGTTTACTGTAACACCACACATCTGTGCTATGCGGGTAGGAGTCCAAGAGACGTGTGAGTTAAAATATCCAATCAGTGACTATGAATCAGAACATGTGCACGTAAGGCACTGAGACAAACTGTGATGACATTATTTTCGCAAAATGTTCATGGCCCTAAGGATCAGACCTGAGAATGGAAGCTGTAAGGACTGCCGAAACATTGTCCAAGAAGCAACATAAAACGCGACTTAACCTCAGAAGCCAAGAAAATAACGGCAATGGCCGCGAAAGCCTGCAACCAATTGCACTCGTTTCTTAAATTATAGTCAAAAAGGCCTGAAGTTAATATTTGTTCATGTTAACCACAATCGATATTATGAAAGAAGTTGTTCTCTTTCTGATTGTTCTAAACGAATGATGCCACGAAAATTCCTTACTGTTGACTGCACGTTGTAAGTAACCGGCAATATTTTCAACACAAATACCATTTGCATAGAAAAAAATTCTACTTCGTGTACTTTTCGAGAAACAATGTAAGGCAGAAGATGAGTTAAACCCTGCTAGGAAGGCATCCAGTATTTCCTAGTTACGTTGCTGTACTGGAATGATGCTGTCTGTATATGGTACTGAATGTGCGATGTACACAAATAATATCTGAGTGGGATTTTCGCACAGTTAGGAGAGTTAAATACAACAGAAGAAATTGTCTTTATACTCTATTAGTTGAATTGACTTTTTACACTATTAGTTTAGTAGCGTGCAACCAGTCGTTAATGTTTCGAGAGCCTACCCCGTTTAAACCAAGTAAATTGAATTGTACTACTGTTATACCCAAATGTTCGATTTTGTTAATGATCTTGATTAATGTTACTCTAGATTGCAAGGAAGCTGCTTATGAAACACTTGACAAGTATGGTTCAACAAACGTAACTTGTAATCAACTTAGGCTATCATCTCTTAACGTAAGCAGCGTAAGAAATAAGCGTCAGTATGTGGAATGTCATTAAAATAAAGTAAAAACATTGACGTTTTAGTTTTAAGTGGAAGAGGGTAAACATGGAGTTGGAGTTGCAATATACATTCACAGTGGTTCGTTAAATTCTTACACTTTGTGGACAATATTCACAACATTATTTACGTAGAAATATCTCAATATCTGGAAAAAGTTACTATAGCAGGACAGTATATAAGGTAATCTGGACTGTGAGTTGAAGAGACGCAGTGCAGTCACTGTTACCTTCCGTCAAGTGGCCCACCTGGCGGTGATCCTAGGAACTAACGTACATTCTAACGAAACATTCCATTGGGTAGTTGGAACAGTGTCTGCATGAAATGTTTTTTACGATGACATTTAACGAGATGTACGGAATTGAGCTCTACCATGGTAACTAAGCGTTTCCGGACATATGTCCATGTCACATATTTTCTTTCTTTGTGCGTGTGGAATGTTTCCTGAAAGTTTGGCCGTACCTTTTTCTAACATCCTGTAGATGGCCCAGTTCACAAGGAAAACCTCTAAAAAGTTCCAGTTTTGAGTAAAACGTGTATAGGAAGATTTACGTTCCGAAAATAAATCAGTTATTGACATATTTCGATGGTGTTAAATTCAAGCAAAAGTACAGAAGCAACTGTTTAAGGTGTTTAAACTATTTATAGTCTGCCTTCGCTGAAATTATCAGACTGCAAATTAAAAAAATACCATTTCTAGAACTTTACTGGCAATCAGAATAAAGAGCCACGTCATTAAAACAGCGAATTTAGTGTAGTTTTCCTTTTCAACTAAGTAGAGTGCGCTTCTGTCTATGTGTTGGTGAGACAAACTCAAAAATGCAATTTTTTGAGTTGTTTCCTTTTTGAATTCGGTCATCAATACATAATTTTTAAAACAATAAAAAAGCTATGTTGTTAGTAATATACTCACAGATATTACTGACCATAGTATTTTAATTTTAGAAGTATTTGATGTTATGGATAGCCAATACAACAACCCTAAAGTAAATACAGATAAAAAATTAAATAGTGAAATCATATCTCCAAAAGCTGAATACATATCTGCGACAGCGTAATTTCATTAGTGATGTAACTACACTGAAACATATTTTGAACACATGTGTAACTTTTTAAATCAGTTTAAATACATTTGTTCTGTTGAATATGCATGTATCAATAAGAGTAAAATAAAACCGAATAAATATTGTGGGAAGTAAATGCCAATGAATTAGTGAAAACAATACGCAGAAGGGATGCAATATTTGCATCTACAAAAACTATTTTAAAAATAATTAAAATAAAGAGGAATATAAGAGGCTAAGAAATAAACAACTAGATATAAAGGAAACCTAAAAATAAACTACTATTGGAACAATATTGGAAAATCTCTATGTAATAGTAAAGAACATGGGAGACATTCAATGCGATACTATAAAAAAGTACGAATAGTGCTGAGTGCATAAATAAACTTAATGAAAAGAATAAAAGTATGATATGAATGTAATTACAAATTAATTTAATAGGTTTTTTGTTAATGTTGGTCCCACCCTTGCTGCACAAATAAAGTCAAACCATATTCAGCAGGCCTATAAACTCCCTAGGACACCAAATACTTTATTCCTAATACGCCTGAAGAAACAGTATCTATTATTACTGTACCAAAGAAAAAAATAATAAGTCTCCAGATAGGCTCTCTTTCTCTTTCATCAATGGCAAACATTCCATTAAATTTT
This sequence comes from Medauroidea extradentata, assembly GCA_003012365.1. NCBI lineage: Eukaryota > Metazoa > Arthropoda > Insecta > Phasmatodea > Phasmatidae > Medauroidea > Medauroidea extradentata. Next base: position 7,329 of record PNEQ01084260.1, on the reverse strand, counting down.
GTTAACCTTTCTTTTAACCTGTCAGCAGTACTAAAAGGTTGAAAATCAGCAAGAGTTATACAAGTATACAATAGTGGAGGTAAAGTTGGAAGCAGTAATTACAGAAGCACTTCAATATTTTCAACAATTGCGGAAGTTCTTGAGAAGTCCATGGAATGTAGAATATATATATTTGCCAGATTTAGGGCTATTAATGGACAAACACCTAAATTGGAACAGAAACGTAAAAATTTTCTGTCATGAGATTTTATCTGTAGTTGAAGTATTGCCGTATGTAATGTCCCCTACACTAAAAATATGTGTGTATTATGCATAGATCAACTCACACTTAATATATTTGCTTCCAGTATGGGGACATACTTATAAAATACCCAAAACCATTTATAGTTCTTCAAAACAGAGCAATTAGAGAGCTGTATGAATTACACCTATCGGCACCCACCAAGTCATTATATTCTACATATATCATATTACGTTTAAGTGTCTTAGTTTAGGTTAACTTAAACTTTTATTTATTCGAAGCTTGTCATAAGTTAACTAACATTGAACGTATAGTTTGTAATGAGCACATCCATAAATATGACACAATACACAAAAAATGTGCATCTTCATCACAAATAAATCTGTCCGTATGGACGAACAGGAACTCAAAATATGTTAGTTAGATAATTTAACGAATTGCATTTTCATTCTAACTAATTAAAAGCAAATAGTTGTGTCTAAAAATGTAAATAAATTACAATACCTTTCGGAATATTGTGACAACGTTTGAATTTTTACCTAATTGTGATTTTTCATCAAAAGTAAATTCATGGTATTGTATTAACTAATGTGAAGTTAAAATAAAGCTATGATCTCATATGTAACCTTAGTATAGTGTTAGTTCGATTTTGATGATCTCAAATATAATAAATAACTTTTCAATGTTTTTATGTACGTGTATATTTTATAAAGTATAGCCTACATTTTACAGTTTTACATTTATATATATGTTTGTATCATTATGATGTCGCCTAATGTATAGTACTTACTCCTTGTGGAGGTCTAAAACAAATAAAACAAAAAACTTTGAATTTCGTGTGTTAAATATTGTATTGTCATAGGCTGTTATAACCCTGACTGGATTTAATTGCTTGGACATACTCCATTGCGGAATAGAGTACCTTTAAGCACCTATATTCAGGCATGCACTCCCATTGCACAGTTCTTTCAAAGATCAGATATAACCCTGCTAAGAAGCTAATATTCCGTTTGAATGTGTGTGTTGAATAACAGAATGTTGATGAACATTTGCCAATATTAATAATACTAAGGGTGATACTAATAATAATGTACTTGTGAAACAAAGTTGAGGCAACGTTGCTTTAGTTACTACTTTACTACAGAAATATTACCAACTTAACTTATAACAACAAACATTTAATTGAAACAACACACAAACGGAAAAAATTAGATAAAGAATAATTAACAAAGCATTCATTTAGTCATTATTCTCCCACGCATGCCTGTACGCACGTATACAGCCAACAAGCACAAATGAATACCCAAATAGCAAACATCAACTGGCCAACTTGTGCAAATCTGATCGCGATAAGTAGCCCACAGGCAATAAACATTCGGAATGCACCCGTGGCCACACGTGGCATACATGAGGCATAATGAAATCACCCACACATTAACCACAAGTGTACCACAAGCATTATTATTATACTCAGATGCTTATGGGTGGGTTTTCTAAACTGCTTGTGGACCGTATACTGAAATATGTCAGCCTTTTTAAACTAAGTTGCCCACATTAAAATTATTTCAGTATAACTACTAACATATTTACTGATATGGCCTGATTGACAACCATTCCAGCAAAAGTAGGCGATCATACTAGCGAACGTTGGCCGCTTCTGTCAACAGTTGGCCAACTGAAAAATGATTGTATTTGCTACTAAGGTATTTTTGTTGACTGAAGAACGAAAGAAAATTATTGGAGATAAATTTTAAGTTATTTTTTTAAATGAAGGAAGTGAAGCACAATCTTTATATTTGTGGGGAATTAATGGATGGATTCTTGCTCACTGAATATTCGTGCCACAAGGTTGTATGCCAGCCTCCGTATTGTCGATATAAATCTCAATATTGCGGTAAATTTTGGAACAACAGTAAGCAAATACGGGTGTAACGAGAAACAATTGTCTGGTTCGATGTTCGATGGTAATGAAGAACGTATCAGATTGCGTACGGTAAGAGTGAGTACCATCTCTGTCCTTATCTATGCCATTTCTAGTCCCGTTTCTTTTGCTGATAACGCTACACTATCGAAATTTCTTCTTGGCTAGCGTATTTTAAGGCACTAACGTTCTGTAATAATAAACGATAAAATGACTTCCGTACATGGTAGCATAAAATCTTCTACACACGGACATATTTCTGCTACATAAAAGTGAGCTTTGCGTGTGTTAAAGACAGGAAACGCTAGCTTGAATTTAAGCAAGCATTGTACCGAATTAAACGTTTCGTTCAGACGGCCAACGTTCTTGTACAAGAATGTGTACACCATTAACATGTTTAAAAAGCTAAATTTGGGGTATGCGGGGTAATTTTAGCAATATGTTTTGAATCCGCACCAAAATATATTTAAAATGCAAACATAGAAATATTGTCGGCAGTATACAATACGTTGGGTTAGGTGACATGTTTCACGACCCGGCAATATTTCTTCAGCTGTTTCTTTTGTCCAGTTAGACATTATTTATTTTAGATTATCTCGACTTTTTTGTAATTCCGTTAAAAAACAGTTGCACGTAAATAAAAATGGTATGTACAGGCCTACATTCGACTTGAAAAAGAAAGGTAAAGAAAAATATAATCGTCGCTATCCCGAACTAGCTAGTATACAAATCCGTGTATGCTAGCCATTAGTATGCTCGGTGGCACAAATTTGCTACAAGTCGAGGTGAGCAAGAAGGTCTTCCCGTGTGTACTGGGCTAAGTACTACTCACTGGGAACTGTTCCATTTGTCGGAAGATTTAAAAGTAAAATATTTCAACTACTAACACTTCACGCATAACTGTGAGATACGTACTTGATTGTCACACCACCGCAAAAAAAAAAATTTTGCCTGAATTCATCACAGATTCACAAAGCCTTTGTAATTATCCTGAAAGTATAGGGGAGATTGCGCAAACAGTCAGTGCTTGTGTATCGCTCCGAACGTTTTTGAAAACGGTTTGTCGTGTGACTCGTAGTTCTGAGACGTTTGGTTCAATTTCAACCCGCAGGTCCAGGAGGGTTTGTGACATTGAGAAATTCTAGTCCCTGTTCATTTATATAGCTATTAAGGCGGCCGCTTGTCCGTGGCGACGAGCAATGTACAGATATTCGGCCGTTACAAGATTTTTCTAGAACTACTCAACGTGCATTAGTGATCGCTTCTAAAGAATAGCATTCAAAAACGTTACACGCGTCTATACACATTTCAGGTACACAACAAATCATTAGATAATTTTTTCAAATGGCTGAAAATTGCGAAAACAGGTGCTTTCCGGTAATTTTTAAGTGTTAAATTCTTGATGAAAATTGTTTTAAAGAGTAAAGGCGTGTAAAATAAACCTGCGTCTTTGATACTACGTCATAAAATGATAGGTGATCAATGACAGTCTCATAGAGGCGAGTTGTCGGCGAGAAGACCACACGCCAGTTTAAGGACTTGTACTTAGAGGCTACGGTGAAGCATGATGCGCGTGCTACGTCGTCCTTACCACTTGCGCACTTCTAGGCCTCGAACACGCAAATACGTCTACCCAGGTAGTCGCCTTAAGACGGCCGCCTACCCCATGCTTCTAATGCGTTGTAGCATGTTCGTAAACAGGTTTTTTCTACGAAAATATTTGTCGTGTGCCCACTGAGCCAACGCACGAAAAGAGAAAAAAATTCAGACAAGGTCGGAACCTCATTGTTAAGTCGCCATGCTCATTGAAAACACTGTTTCTCAGCCCTCCAACATGGCTAAAAACGGCTTTTTCAGACTTCCGTACTTCAAAATGTACTAATCAGATGTATGTGAAACTCAGGTTGCGACCTGCACTGAACTTAGTTGCAGACTTTCCACCAATAAAATGGTTTGGTCACCGCTTAATATCTCATAGTAAAAACCGTTCGGCGGGAAGCTTGCATGCTAGTTCAACGCTTGTCTCGTTGAAGCGACGCTGCATTTGATGAGCACTTCAAGGTCGAACTTACAGCTCCGTTGCTTTTGAGCTTTTCACGCGCGGGTAGGCGGTGCCCTTAAGGACACGGTAGAAAGCCATTTTAATCATGTTCTTAAATTACATATTCTTACTATATTCCCCCCCCCCCCTTCTTTTTTGGACAAAAATTGTGTATAAATTTGGCTACTACCAAATATCTTAATCTACCATAGCTTCTGCGTAATAGCTTGTCAAAGTTAAATATACATGTTACCGTTTTAAGTACTACATTAAAACCAACGGACCCACCAAACTGAAATAACTCACGCTGGAAAAATATGCTTCCTATATAAAACAAAAATAAATTATTTTTGGAATTAAGAAAAATAAATATTCTTTACTTCATTTTCAGTATTTTTTAAAGTACAAAATAATTATTTATTTTTTGTTAAGAGGACCTTGTAGCCTACAACATCGTCATTGTGTTAATTATTTTTTAATTCGGTAAGTTAATTGGTTTTAGTTATTTAAAACCATGACATGGAAGTTTTGAATGCCAAGCCATTATGTGAAAACTATTATGTGTGTAAAAATTATCATAAGTTCTAAATTTAGTGATAATTTACGCATAAAAAGAAAAAAATCTGATAAAAAATTAAAAATGTTTTGAAAAATGCGGTCTATCTGGCCATGAGCCAACATTTTTGCTGCTGTTATAACAGTTATTTTTTTTATTCCTAAACAAGATCAGATATCTAAAAATTCTTGCACGGATTTTTTTTAAGAATAGTTCTCACTACATTTCCTAAATTTTTCCAGACAAAACATTTCACATATTTTCTTAATTATTTCATCAATGATAATATTCTTAATTGTTTAACTAGCTGAAAACGTTGCGTATTTTGAATGGAGAAATTACTAAACGTAGTATGTATTGTTTTTAACAAAACTGTGCTACAGTTTTTCGATACCTTATCTCGTTTAGGAATAAAAAATTATTATAGTACAAGCAGTAGAAATGATGGATCATGGCCTTAAGAAAATTCGCGTTTGCAGCCAACAGACACGCGCGTATTGGCAGTGAAGATCGTAGCAGAGTGTGCGCGATTCGCCTTTGTCAGAGTGTTGGGAGGATTTTCGCCGCCAGACGGAAGTGGTCGTCTCGCCGGACCGGCGTATGCATAACCGCGCGACTTGTGCATCGCCGAGCGCCCAAGCAAGCTCGCGTCAAAGAAGTCCTTGTAAGCGAGTCCACCGCCCTCCCCCTTGTATCTGCCTGCCTGTCTGCTTCCTCCAGAAAGGGTTGGGATCCCCAGTCCTCGTGGTGTTAATGAGTCAAGAGAGAGAGGCACAGCTCACAAGATGCACCCCAGCTACCCGCAACATCGAGCTATGGCGCTCTGGACCTGCTGCTGCGACGCCCCAGCTCTGCTCAGACACAGATATAGCCACTAGTTTTGTAGTGGATGGATATGTTGTGTGTGTGGCTAACGTAAATAAACACTTGTAATTACTGTACATCACCGCTGGAGACTGGAAAATGTTTCTAATTCATTTCAGAAAAAGACAGAATGTGCTGCTTTCCCATTGGGTAACGAATTTTCAGACACGCCCTGGAAGACTCTAGAACAAATAACAGACCGACAATAAAACGAGAGACCAATCACAGACAGCTCATTACAAAGTTTGATTGAGACATCAGCCAATGAAGAAAAGAAAGTGACTTAATAATACATAGAACCTTGAATTTCATCATAAAGGACGTTGAAACAGACAAACTTTTATGTGACTATAGCCAATGCTTTGAGATGGTGGGATATCGCAATAATAAGGGACAGGAAAATTTCGCGAATTCAAAGACATGCATGCTGGAATCAACTATACTGTGCATACTCAAGCAATGACTAGAGAGGATGGTTAGAGTCCGGTAATTTTCGCGAAAAGAATTTGCCCCACTTTGTTTCAGTGTCTGACGTGTGCACCTGCACCTCAACTTCATGATTATTGACAGAGTGTTTTTGTGCAGAGTCATTATTCATTTGAATGGGCCATTCAGTACATGGTTAACTGTGACCCATCACGTCTGTGATTTGCGGGTTTAACCTCCACACGCTGGATGTTAAGGCATCCAATCACTGACCACGAAGCAGGGATGCAGGTGCGCACGTAAGGGACTGAAATACAGTGCTGCAAAAATCTTTTCGCGAAAATTACCGGGCCCTAGATATAGTGTATTATTTAAATTCTGTTTGTCTCATCAACAACTGCTGTTAGAACTGTACATGTTTACCAGAAAACGCGTGAGATTAATCCCAAAACTGTTCAAACGTGTCACGACTTCGAAACATATGTAAAATATTTTCGCGATTTTTCTGTAGATCTAATCATTGTACAAGATATTTGTGGCACGATTCAGCTGTTTACAAACACGTCAAAGACGTTCAGTTGTACCGCAGCAGGGTTATCATCGGGTCAGTCAAATAAGCACACACCAAACTAAAGAATAGTGTCAGTAATCAACATGTTGCACTGAAGCTTATGAAACAGTCAACACTTCCCGCGATAAATCACCCTCCTAATCAACGCACCCTTCTTTCAGAGCTTGAAGTTTTACACATTGCTAATGTTAATTCAACTACAGGTCAGAAAGATCAATGCTAAAAGTTTGGAACAAAGAAAAGTTTCTATCGCTTGAGAGCTGCTATCGGTCAGACGTGTAAACTGACCAATCACATAGCTTTCCTGAATTTTAAGTTACATGTAGATGATTATTTGAAAGCCTAAATTGGTTTGAGTTCACTTTCAAATAAAATTTAATGACTTCTTTCTTTGCCACGCCTAGTTAAAATTAATGTTTCTACGTTTCCGTTTATTAATAGGTACCTTAGCAATAGCAGCTAATCAAGCGGCAGAATTTTTCCACGTGCCGAACTCTCAAATGTAGAGAAATGAACTTTTCGCGAAAATAATTTTGCCCCACTTTGTTCCAGTGCCTTATGTGCACGTCTGCAGTTCTGCTTCATAGATATTGGCAGCGTGCCTTTGAACTGTGACGTTTCTCATTTGACTGTACCAATCACAATAAGGTTACTGTAACACCACACGTCTGTGATTTGCGTGTAAAACCCCACGACACACGAATGTCAA